>CAMAPF010001010.1:1177500-1384952 GCA_945859915.1 Cuscuta epithymum
AAAGTTCATGAATATATACATTGTTTACTTCTATGTGATATAGTTGAGATGAATATTTATTGTTTTATCAATATAAAATCTTTAAGTTATCTAAAAAGAGTTAATTACTACTAATAACTAGTAAATACATATTATCATCATTCAATATAGCTACATTATTACAGACAATGAATGTGTAAATGAATTTATAAACTAAATTAAATTAAACATAACACAAACATTATTTCTCTAACACAAGAAACCCAAAGACTATTGATGGTATTAAGATTAATTAGAATTAATGCTTCACAATTAAATTATAAATTTCATATTTTAAATAGTTCGGTTTGTTCGGTTCGGTTCGGTTTTGAAGGGTAAAAACCAAAACCGAACCAAACAACTTCGGTTCGGTTCGGTTTTTTACATTCGGTTTCGGTTTCTTAGCGGTTCGGTTTTATTTGGTTGCGGTTCGATTTAATTTGATTCGGTTTTCGGTTTTCGGTTTTTCGGACCCAACCCTAGATAGCAGTAACTTCATTGTTCATTTTAATAATGTTAGCTTACCCTAAAATGTTAGAGGTATTTTAATCTTAGACTTCTGGGGTAACCCGCACTCATTAGACCAGAACTAGTGCTTATACGGAGTATTTTTTAGGGGTAAGGTATATGTCCCCTAATTTTGTATCATGCTCTTGTTTTATTTGAATAAAAACATGATAAGGGTCATTTGATGATTGCTCTATATATTTTGTTTGTTTATCCTCAAGTTTAATAAATAACTGGGTGCGTGTATGCATATATAAATATATGTTATAAACTGTTACGTTAGAGAATGAATATGACATTTGTTATATAATTTTTCATAGGTGTTACACTTTAAAGACTGTTACAATTGTACTATGGTACAATTGTAACACTTTCATTTGGTTGGGAAGAGTGTTACAATTAGTTTTAGAAATTGTTACATAGTGTTACATTTGGGAAAAGGCAACGCCAGCGAATGTAACGGTCCAAAACTGTTACATTTAGTAGAATGTAACAGTTATTTGAACCAATCGTAACGAAATTGATTGTTACATTAGACCCGAAAATGTAGTAGTGACGAAAAGGATAACTTTGAATACCTACTAGCTAGTAGCCAATACAAAATTATGCTACTATTTGTTTTTTGTTTTTTTTTTAATTCCAGCTTTTCTAGACTAACTAGTCATTTTCCAGACAAACCTTTAATTTGTTATTTAACCATTCAATTCACACAAAAGTGATTTCAGGAAAGAAAACCGATAAAACATTATTCAAACATAGAAAATATGTGTACACACATGCATGTACACCTACTTTCAACCTTTTAATTAATTTCCTCCATTTACTATACTCACATATTTATTAGGATTCTAGTAAAATCTAGTAGTAATAAAAGACACATAAAATTGAGGCTACATTTGGATTACCATTTCAATTCAAAATTGAGCTTAACATTGATAAATTTTTATTATTAATTGACATGTAGCTTTATTTGGATGAAGGGCTAAATTTGTTTGAATTGTATTTAAAATTAATCAGCTAATTTGAAATGTTACTATTAATTATCGCAACATTTCAGTTCAGACTTTTAATTTACAGCAAGCTTATATCGTTTTAACCTCCTACTATTCAAATTTTATCTTATTTATATTTAAATATATATTTTTATGAAAAATTTACATTTTTAGTCCTTATTTCAACTGTGAATAAAACAAAACTACCTCATTTAGTTAGAATTTCAATTTTGGCAACTTTATCTATCTCCATACAATAATCTCAAAATAAACAATGAAGTCCAACTTCAAGTTATTTTTTTCAAACATAGGGCTCTTTGTGAGTTTACACGTAAAATATTTACACTCAAAATGATTGCATGCAAAGTTTAGGGAAGCGATCAGTTTGCATGTAAAATAGATTACATTGTTTGGTTAGATATTTAATTTATTTTTATTTTGCACGCAAAGGTGCTGCAGTGCTTTATATATAAAAAACATTCAAAGTATTTTACCACCCTCCCTCCACGTAAAATACCTTACATGGTACAATGTGAAATGTTTTTAAAAAGTGTCCTAAAGTTTATATTAAATAATGAAGTCAAATAGTGTAAACATTTAACGTTCTTACACTTCGCATGCAAAGTAATTATTTTACACCCCATAGCCTAAACGTAAATAAAGTTCCGAAAGTTTTTAGTGTACTGAACACCTTCGAATTGTTAACAATTTGATATTAATTCTTTATACAATATACCCCTTTAGGTTAAGTACATTTAGGTTTTTGTTAAAATGAGTTTTTAAATGAGCTTTTAGATTTAACATTGTTAACCCCCAACAGTACAGTGCATAAATAGATGTTCTAGTTTCGATTCAGTTTGGTGCCATTTGTTTATGTGAAAAACCCCGTGGTACACCCTGTCACATGCATGAAAAAAAAAAAAACTGTGCCAACACAACAAACTTACGGGGAGATGCTTCGAAGCCTATACTAAGTAGTTTCAAGTCTTTGACATGAAGTGTGTGGTGAGATCAATCTTCACTCATTCAAGTTAGCATTCATTTGATACTATTTATCATACTAGTATTGTACCCGTGCGATGCACGGGACAATAATATATACGAAGTACATATTTAGCAAGTTTTTGTTATCTCAATGAAAGAGAAATACACACACAATCTAAATAACATACACATATATAGTCATTGCCTTTAAAAACAAAGCACAATAGAGTTTTCCAATCACACATTTTGGAAAGCCTCTAGATACACTTCATTGATGGTTGAACTGCTGGGCATTCCATCACTATTGCTTATCAACATTTATTCACTAATCCCATATGGTATGAAGATTTCTAAATATTATTTTACTTTGTTAGGTGCAGATTTAGTTTTTCTTGTACTTCGATTACGATTTCATTATGTAATACTCCGTAATAAGTATATGGGTCTTTTTTTTAATGCCCACATTTGTAAAGTTTGTAATGTAATAAGTAGAAACAGGCTAGAAATAGAATTCCTTGCAAGTTGCAACCAAGAACAAAACCAAAAAACTCTACTATAGGAGGCAGGGACGTGTATGTTTTTTTCCTTTTCTCAATTATATTTCTTTCCTATAAATTTCTCCTACCAAACTCTCCTCATTTCACTTGATCGTGATGACATATAAGGTGTTAAAATAAACAATTAAATTGTTTTAAACATGGGATAGTTTTTTGTTTGTTAAATTACAAAGTCATTTTGGTAAAATATTTGTGTCAAACTAATTGCAAATGAATTTGACAAACTGACTACTAAAACTATTATTGTCTTGATAAACACATAATTTAAAATGTCACTTTAACATAACCACTATGAAATATATTACCATGACCACTTGTAAATACACTACCAGACTTTAGCATTCTGGGTACCTAAATGTATTTGACGAAATACTAATACCACACAATCTCACCTAGAGATATTTAAAGTGCTTAATCTAGGAACACAGAAAGCAATAGTTCACTTCAAACAACTTTAAATAGGAAAGCACACTAATGATAAAAACATACCAGCATAATGCTATAAAATGTGTAATCTTCTAAGAATATAAAATCGCCCTCTTTGAAACACTGTTGTTATATATGCATGTTCCTTGCGGATGGTTGCATGGATACGCTCACCCTGTTTGACATACATAAGAGAACTTTTTCGACTGAACTGCTAAAAGAATAATCCATAGAGAATTAGATTATTGGTACCTCTGAATCTTGGAAGACGCATTCCAGTGCATATGGGACAATTCACTTGTGCTTGCTGTTGAAATTCGGATAGGCATAGCATCATACGTACCAACCTCACCCTCAAAGCCCAATTGGTCATTGCCGCATTCAATTCGTAAATTCAATTATACAACATCCTTCTCTAGTTCTTTCTCTTTAGATGGACATGCGGTAGTAATGAATTGCTTTCTTACTTCTGCCAGTTTTGCGGACTTACAATGCCTAGAAACTCTGATCCCGTGATGTATATTTCTTGCAGTTTGCAGTTTTCATGTAGTGGGGGGAACTGCCATGCGGTTAACTAACGTCGTATGGCATCGTGGTACCGATACGTACCCTTCCGAAGTGTCTTTTCCTCTTTAATTTGTATATTTAATATTTAATTTAATATTTAATCTTTAAACAGATAATATTATTTATTCCCAGGAAAAACTGTCAAATAGGTCCTCCAACTTTCATAAAAAAGTCAATTAAGTCCTTCTATAGGAGACTTTGTCCGGTCGTCGCGATTTGGGGCGGTTCCCGGTGGAATTTTTTGATGCAATTTTTTGAGCATCTTATTTATCAAGCCTAGTTTACTCATACCAAATTTCAACTAAAAATTTAATTGAGAGCGCATTCAAATTAATTCGAGAACGCAAAAATGCGCAGTTATCTTCAATAATTAATTTGAATGTGTTCCCGATTGAATTTTTAGCTGAAATTTGGTATGAGTAAACTAGACTTGGTGAATAAGATGCTAAAAAAATTCATCAAAAAATTCCACCGGGAACTGCCCCAAATCGCGACGGCCGGACAGAACCTCCTATAGAAGGACTTAATTGACCTTTTTATGAAAGTTCGAGGACCTATTTGACAGTTTTCCCTTTATTCCCATATTTTAATTAATTTTTAATCAGTCCACGTGACAGGTGGTCCGCATGCAATATTAGCAATTGTGTTGTACTGTTGTGCTTTGGATGAAAAGTGAGGCGGTGAAGTTTTGTGTGGGCTTGCTCTGAGTTTCATTTGGTGTGTGGGCCGATGTAGACTAAATTTCATTAAATGGTGGGCCTGTTTTTTTATTTAATGTGTACAACGTGGCATAAGCAGATGTCCAGGAGTATCCCTAAGCGGGAGCAGTTTATGGCCTACGATTCCGTTTTTATATTAATATAGATTATACGGTTTATGGAATGTTGCTACCGGCTAGCTATTTGATGAATTTGATCGAAATTCATTTCATACCAATGTCATGTGTAATAGACTTTTTCCTTAGCTGCTCTGATATGTAATTGATTTACATATATTTGGTCAAGTTATTGTATGTAGTTTTCATATGATCTACTCAATGCGATTTTGAATTTCCATTTTACTAGTGCTAGTGCTGACTATATCTATTTCAACTTGATTAATTTAAATACCCCAAACTTTGAAGATGTGTAAGATGAACACCTCAAACTTGCATGTGTAATTTAAATACGTCAAACATTATATAAGAAATTATTTTAGCACCATAATCAAGTATTATTTCTTTCAAAAATGTAAATTTATAGTGTTAATTGCATATTTAAAATATTTTAGAATTGATGATATATATTAGGCACTTAAATTAGGCACCTATACCCTTTAGTGACTACACTCACTAACTTTGTCACTTAAAAATGAGTGACTAAATTAAAAGGTGTTGTCACCACTATTCTCACCTTAAATAGTTAGTGACAAAAAGAGAGCTTCGTATTATCAATTAATTATAACTCCGTATTACTTAGTAAATTAAAAGGTGTTATATCACCACTCCCCCACTAAATTAATTCTAGTACAACCGTTCGCTCCACTAAGCAGCACCCTAATATTTAGGCGCGCACCCCCCACACCTTATTAGCGCAGAGCAACAATAAATGAAGCAAGAAATTTCAGAAGGTAAACTTCCGATCACGAAACCATTGAATTGAAGCAGGAGGAATTCTTCCATGTCAATCATTAGTACGTTGATCCATATTTATTATATTTGCCATTAATTATCTTTAAATCTGTTGGGAATCCGTTCCTGCTCAGACCTCAATCACCAAAAGCCCAAAGGCTTGCTCACATTCACCACCAGGGTTGCAACAGGGAAGACGAATGGAAACAGTCAACAACCCTCACACAATAACCCCAACCCAGACCCAAAACCAGAAGACCCACCGGAGATATAACCCACCACACTACCAGACTAGAGTGAAGACCCCAATAGGAACCCCAAGGTCTCACCGGAGCATAGTCGGAGCTAAAGCTCAAATGGAACCGGCACTCTCTCACTCTAGGTCTAGGGTAACTGATCGAGAAGCTCATCGGTTAGAGAGAAGGAGGAGCGGGTGAAATAGGGAGTTCGAGAAGGAACCAGACAAGTATATCAAGGGCCACACAAGTCACGGGCTGGGTAGAAAACAAATTGGGCGAATGGGCTTGGTTGGGTAGGCAGCCCAATTGGGCCACGGTAATTAATAGGAGACCAACTCCTTAAATGAGGTGGACCAAAGGCAACTCAGGGATGGCCCGAGTGAGGTGGACCAATACCATCAACAATGTCCACCTTATTGGTCCCCCTGGTGGCGTAGAGCACAACTGTGAAAGGGAGTATCATCATCGTAGGTGTTTTCTTGTTTTATCTGTTCTTATCTAGCCACAATCTAAATTTAGAATACGTTTACAAGACATTTAGTCCCCATATCAGCAGGGTTGAATTCTGAAGCTATTTTGCACAGCTTGATCCCTCCTTTATCAACAATGTCCCTTATGAAGTGGAACCTGACATCAATATGCTTGGTCCTGTCATGAAATACTAGATTTTTGCACAATTGTATAACAGACTGGCTATCAGAGTACACAGTTACAACCTGTCTAAGAAAACCAATTTTAGATATAATACGTTTCAGCCAGATAGCCTCTTTAAAGGCCTCAGTGGCTGCAACATATTCAGATTCAGTAGTTGAAAGTGCAACAATGGGCTGAAGTTGGGATTTCCAACTTATGCATGAACCACACAAAGTAAAAATATAGGATGTAGTAGACTTCCTATTATCCCTATCATTTGCATAATTGGAATCAACATAACAAGTAAGTATAATTCCAGAATTAGTTTTAGAAAACACAAGACCATGAGAATTGGTACCCTTAAGGTACCTAAGCAACCATTTTAGGGCATTCCAATGTGGCATCCCAGGGTTGGCCATATATATGCTTAAGCAGCTGACTGTATAGGCTATATCAGGCCTAGTGCTTACCATGAGATACATAACCGACCCTATTGCATTGGAATAGGGTACAAACTTCATCACCTCAGTTTCAGGGCCAGTCTTAGGTGATTGATCCTTACTCAAAACAAAGTGAGGGGCTAAGGGCACATTGACAGGTAGGACGGAATTCATGTTAAACCTTTTAAGGACCTTATCTGTGACACCGCGCCCGAACGTCCTTGAAAATTTGATTTAAAAATTCAAAGTTTATGTATTGGATTTCTGTTTCCCAAACAATTGTAAAACGATTAATGTTTTACGTAATTAATGATCGATTAGTGTACTGTTCGAACTCGTATATTAGTGACGGGCATGCAAATACTATTTGGGTCTTATTAATAAATAAAAGAGCCCAACATTATCCAAATTGTGATACATGACCTTTCAAGACAGTCCGAGTAAGGTCGGACGGCCCAAACGTTATTTTGAGTCCAACCTGCTAAAAATAGCAAGTATTCGAGAATGGCGTTCTAGACCCACTCGGGAGTGACCCACATGGCTAGTAGCCCATTAATATGTATGACAAATGTCAAATAAGTGATAGAATGATTAAAGAAGAATACAAATGCCTATAACCCCATCTTTGGCATTATTGAGCTAAATAATGGGAGTAGGATTTTCCTTCTATAATATCCATCAAGTAAATTATTGGGATGATCATACACATAATGGAGATCAATAATATGATGTAGAGAGTTGACTTGTTCTAAATAAATTAGAATGAGTACAAAGAGACATCTTATGACAAAGAGATCAAAAGTGAGACCCACCCATGTCTAAAAACATCTCATGGAGACCATACCAATTCATTTCACTCCACACAACTTATCCACCCTTATTGAAGGGTCTTGGACACTCCCTTAAGCCCCTCATTCGAACTCCCAAGGATAAGGGAGAAGGAGAGAGCCACACAACCAAGAAAGCAAGAGAAAGGGGAAGCTGCCGCAGGTTCGTTTTCCAGTGCGTAAGGTTACTTGTTTGCTTCATATCTCGAGTTATACACATCCAAATAAGGCGTGCGAGATACCCACAGAAAGCTCTCAAGACGAGGAATCCGTGAAGGTCTGGTTTGCATCAATCGGAGTAGTGGAAGGCTTCCAAATCGTCCGAGCAAAACACAACCTCGCGGAATACGTTTTTGTACTCAAGGTTAGGGAACGATTTCGTCGGGAACACCCGTTCTAGGGACTGTTTTTGTGTCCTCGGTTAGGAGTTGAACTAGCACTTTGGAGAGGCTGTTTAACACTCAATTCCAAGCAAGGAATCAGTTCTCAATCTTCCTTGGCCAAAGCTTTGACCATGGGATCAAGAAAGAAAGGTTTGAAGCTCAATTAAGGTGAGGATGACCGACTATATTGCTTATAATTATTGGGTTAATTTCATAAGATTACCTAAATGAATTATATGTGTTTGGCATGATTTATTTATAATATAACAAAATGCCTAAATGAGATTATTATTGTTTATAAGTAAAAGTGCATAATATACAAATTTATGAATAAATTGTGTATGATTATGTATTATGAATACAATGGTATAATAGCGTGTAAACTATAAATGAATTGTGATAAATATACTTTTACCTCATGTAAGGAAGTCATGGAAGGATAAAAGTGATATTTTGATATTAGAACCAAGTTATACTTGAATGTGGAATTAAATTGAAATAGCCAAATTACTATGAAATTGCATTGGCTTATTAAGGTTAAATGATTAGTATAGAAATACTAGCCGGGGATGTTAGCGTAAAAAGTGATAGAACAAATCCTAAGGGCTTGGATTGTGAAGGATGCACCTTAAGTAGTCTTATGAGATGTCTTAAGGTAGGAATGGGTAACCGCTAAATTACATCAGGAGTAGGCCTCATAGGCTACTCAAGATAGAGAAAACCTAGGCATAGAATTTGCTTAGTGAGTAGTATCGTGACTAGAGGAAGCCTCTAGCACGATGAGGAATGACTGGAGGAAGCCTCCAGCATTCGTGTAGGACGACTAGAGGAAGCCTCTAGCGTAGTGTAAGATGACTAGAGGAAGCCTCTAGCATAATGTAATGTGACTGGAGGAAGCCTCCAGCACAAAGTATGAAAGGTGATTAGAGGAAGCCTCTAACACCGAATGTAGTGACTAGAGTCAGCCTCTAGCACGACAAAACCTGACTAGAGGAAGCCTCTAGCATAATGTAATGTGACTGGAGGAAGCCTCCAGCACAAAGTATGAAAGGTGATTAGAGGAAGCCTCTAACACCGAATGTAGTGACTAGAGTCAGCCTCTAGCACGACAAAACATGACTAGAGGAAGCCTCTAGCATGGTAAACTGATATAGATGGGTGTGGCTTGAAGTCACGGGGGAGGGGTTAAATGTTTTCAAAGTAAACATGAGCCTTCGGCCGACTACTTGACTTTATATATAAAGTAAGTATATTTGTAAAGAGGGTAACCACGAGTTATGACCTATATTGTAATATCACCCTATTTGAGGGTCTTGGAAATTGAAACGTTGATTATACTTAGTATAGTTGTCATTGTACTTGTCAAATGCTTCCAAGTACTGACCTCCCCTTCACGGGGGAGGCCACCTCACAGTTTCAGGTAGGACTTGAAGGTTGCTACCACGCCCGTTGCTTCGGGAAGATCAAAGGAGGAGGACGTGGTTCGTGCTTCTTCCGTTTCTGTTTTAAACAATTACAATAATGCTCATGGAAATTATTTTGAATACTATTTGGGGGCTTGTATGCCCATGTTTGCCACGTGTGGCTTGAATACGTGTATTAATGTTTCCGCTGCTTTAAATGAATATTTTACATTATGTTTGTTTATGGATGTACTATGTGTGAATGGTATTCAAGACGCCTAGTATAGTATGTATGAGTTGGACTGCGGTTGACTATTCGTACTGTACGGCGGGTTGTTGACGTGTCCGGTAGGTCCGGGGCGTGACAATTTAATTGGTATCAGAGCCTTAGTCCATAAACTTCATAATGAAGTCTCAAAATTCTCTTTTCAAAATGATTTTTGAAAACCATGAGCAAAAATGTTTTGTACTTAAGAACTTTTGGTGTTTGAGTTGCAAGGTCTCTAATTGTTAAGATGGCGCCCTTAACGATTGGTATGGCGGTGACTTGGCCCAAGAGATGTCTTAAGTGCCTATCTGTCAGTTGACATTTGAAACGAGTCTAATGACTCATTCTAATTATTTCTTTCAGCGATGGAGGGTGATGGTGGTATTATGAATAGGGAGAACTCGGAAGGGTTTGCACCGGGTGGAACCGGGCATGCCAACCGAGAAAAGCCCTTAGGACCAAAGGTGCACGAAACTCTTGAAGCTCAAATCGTGAGTGGTGGTCATGTTAAGACCAAGGAAGAATCACCTTGTTATGGCAAAACTGAACCACTCAAGGCTTCGGGTGACGAAGGAGATGATTTGAGTGATGAGGACCTTGATGGTGCACCCATTGAACAAATGGGCATGGTCATAGATTGGCTTCAACGTGAACGTGTGAGGCTTATACAAAAACGCCAAGCTAGGCAAGCTGAGGGCATACCATTAGTAAGGAAAAGGAAGCGGGGAGATAACGATTCCCAAAGACATTCAAGGAGGACAAACGTTGAGGGTGACAAAACCTTCAGGGCGCAGACACTATCACTTGAGTGGAGTCGAGGCTTGGGTGGCCCGAACTCGAGGTCAAAAGGTTCGAGGGTACCTAAGTGCAACAATTGCAAGAAACACCACTCGGGTAAGTGTCAGGACCCTCCCAGGTGCTATCAATGCACAGAGGTCGGGCACACGAGAGTGAGTTGCCCACAAATTGTGCAAAACCAAACTTCGGGGTCAAGTGGTGGAACTACAAGAAATGAAAACCAAACCGAGGTTTCTCAAGGGAGCAGGGGACATGGGGGAGCAAGCCCGAGCAACGCGCCATCCGTGAACCAAGGAAGGACCCAAGCTAGGGTCTATGCGATGACGGAGGCGGATGCTCAAGCTAACCTGGATTCCGTTGAAGGTAGTACCTCTTGTATACTTGTTTTTTATCCTTAATTAGTCCATAAATTGAGGTTGCTAGTCGTTGGGATCATTGTACGAAGCTTTGGGGTCAAACGGAGCGAAATCGGGCGAAAGACGGCTGATTTCCGCCAACGCACACCAGGCTGGACCATACGCACGGCCGTGCGTTGTCCGTGCGTTGGTCCGTGCGTTGGTGGCAGTAGCAACCGGGAAGAAATTGCTATACGCACGGCCGTGCGTTGTCCGTGCGTTGGTCCGTGCGTTGGTGGCAGTAGCAACCGGGAAGAAATTGCTATACGCACGGACGTGCGTTGTCCGTGCGTTGGTCCGTGCGTTGGTGGCAGTAGCTCCGTTTTGAGGTTATAAGACACGCACGCCGTGCGTACCTCCTAGGCACGCCGTGCGTACCTCCTGGGCAGCCCAAAGTCGACTTTTTCGCGCCGTATTGCAACGTTAAGACCCGTTCTTGATCCCAAACATGTGTGTGAACATAATAAACCTCTCTAAATGTATAAGAATGGTAGGAGAGGTATCTCACATGACTTATAAATGTAGGAACACTAGAGATTAATGGGAAGGATGCGCGAATCCTTATCGATACCGGGGCGCAACGTTCATTTGTGAATGAAGCGTTCGCCAAGAGGTTGGGAGTGCAATCCGCACCATTGATGCAAACCTTAGTGGTATCAACACCACTAGGGGATGACGTGGAAAGAACTTGTTACTATCCATCTTGTGGGGTGGAGGTTAATGGTCAAACCTTGACGTGTGACTTCGTACCGCTAAGCATGGTTGAATTCGATGCAATCCTAGGGATGGATTGGCTAGAAAGGAACCATGCTAGGGTAGATTGCTACACGAAGGTTCTTGAACTCGAAGGCAATGATGGGGAGACCCTACGCTTCGAGGGCGATCGAGGGAGATCAAATAGCTGTATCATATCCGCCGTGAGAGCGAAAAGTATGATGAGAAAGGGATGCCACGCATATCTAGCATACGTGGTTGACAAAACCAAAGAAGAAATGAACATCGATGATGTGAGGGTGGTTTGTAAGTATCCGGATGTCTTCCCTAAAGACCTGCCGGGGCTTCCACCTGATAGGGAGATTGAATTTGTGATCGAGGTCGAGCCCGGCACCAAACCAATCTCCATACCGCCATACCGTATGGCACCCGCTGAACTTAACGAGTTGAAAACCCAATTGCAAGAGCTTTTGGATAATGGTTTCATTAGCCCAAGCCACTCCCCGTGGGGAGCACCAGTTCTTTTTGTGAAAAAGAAGGATGGGACACTTCGAATGTGTATTGACTATCGTCAACTGAACAAGGTCACAATCAAGAATAGGTATCCCTTGCCTAGAATTGATGACTTGTTTGATCAACTACGAGGAGCAACCGTGTTTTCGAATATTGACTTGAGGTCGGGGTACCATCAATTGAAGATTAAGGAAGACGACATACCAAAGAGTGCTTTCCGCACAAGGTATGGGCATTTTGAGTTCCTTGTTATGTCGTTTGGGTTAACAAACGCCCCAGCGGCATTCATGGACTTGATGAACCGAGTATTCCACAAATACTTGGATCGATTCGTGATTGTGTTCATAGATGACATTTTGATTTACTCAAAGAATGAGGAAGAGCATGAAGAGCACTTGATACTCGTTCTTGAGACACTACGGGAGAAGCAACTTTATGCCAAATTTTCTAAATGTGAATTTTGGCTAAAGGAAATTGGCTTTCTCGGGCATGTGGTTTCGGGATCGGGAATTGCTGTTGATAATAAGAAGATAGAGGCCATTACTGAATGGGAGAGACCAAAGAATGTCAAGGAAATTTGTAGTTTCCTTGGACTGGCAGGCTACTACAGAAAGTTCGTGGAGAAGTTCTCTGTTTTGGCATCACCATTGACGAAGCTCACTCGTAAAGGAGCTAAGTTTGTATGGGATGACAAATGTGAGGAGGGGTTCATGGAACTAAAGAAGCGATTGACCGAGGCACCGGTACTTGCATTACCCAAACAGGGTGTGGGGTACGATGTCTATAGCGATGCGAGCATCCAAGGGCTTGGATGCGTACTGATGCAGAATGGGAGGGTAATCGCCTATGCTTCACGACAGTTGAAGAAACATGAGGTGAATTATCCTACTCATGACTTGGAGCTGGGGGCTGTGGTGTTTGCACTAAAGATATGGAGACATCATCTCTACGGGGAGACATGTCACATATACACTGATCACAAGAGCTTGAAATACGTGTTTACTCAGAAAGAGCTAAACATGAGACAGAGACGGTGGATGGAGTTGATAAAAGACTACCATCTAGTGATAGAGTATCACCCAGGCAAGGCAAACGTGGTGGCAGATGCTTTGAGTCGGAAGAGCTCGTCTGGGGCATTGCTAGCTAATTTGAGGGCATTAAGAGCCCAACTGGAGGTATCCAGCGATGGTGCCTTATTGGCACGATTTGAGGTGAGACCTACTTTACTTGATGAGATCAAGAAGGGTCAAGAGACTGACGCAGAACTTATGAAGGTCCGGGAACGCATGCAAGCGGGACCGGTGGAGGATTTCAGGGAAAGAGATGATGGTCTCTTGTTATTTCGTGACCGAGTGTGTGTGCCGTCAGATGATGAGCTCCGAAAGTCCATCTTAGAGGAGGCTCATTCATCGGCTTATGCCATGCACCCGGGGGGCACGAAAATGTACCGTGATTTGAAAGAAAGTTACTGGTGGTCTGGAATGAAGAGGGAAATAGCCGAGTACATCAGCCGATGCCTTACTTGTCAACAAGTTAAGGCAGAACATCAGCATCCAGCAGGCTTGTTACAACCACTTTCCATCCCTGAATGGAAGTGGGAGCACGTGACTATGGATTTCGTGGTAGGCTTACCACGGACTATCAGGAACTATGACGCGGTTTGGGTTGTTGTTGATAGGCTCACAAAGAGGACACACTTTTTACCTATCAACACTACCTACCCACTCGAGAGGTTAGCCAAATTGTATACGGACGAGATCGTGAGGTTACATGGTGTTCCAGTGACCATTGTATCCGATAGAGACCCACGATTCACGTCACGTTTTTGGCCAAAATTTCAAGAGTCTATGGGAACGAGGTTGAAGTTCAGTACTGCTTTCCACCCACAGACAGATGGACAGTCTGAAAGAGTCATACAGATCTTAGAAGACATGCTGAGGGCGTGTGCATTGGAGTTCCAAGGGAGTTGGGACAACCACTTAGCACTTGTGGAGTTCGCCTATAACAACAGTTATCAGGCAAGCATCGGCATGCCTCCATACGAGGCATTGTATGGGAGGAGGTGTCGTACACCGTTATGCTGGGACGAGGTTGGCATGGCCAAACTCGAGGGTACTGAGTTGGTGGAGATCACCAAGTCAAAGGTAAAGTTGATTCGAGAGAGACTCAAGGCGGCTCAGGATAGACAAAAGAGTTATGCAGATAAGCGCCGGAGAACCTTAGAGTTTAAGGTTGATGACGAGGTATTCTTGAAAGTTTCTCCTTGGAAGGGAATCATACGATTCCAAACCCGAGGAAAGCTTAATCCACGATACATAGGTCCATTCAGAATTATAGAAAAGATTGGGGCCGTAGCATATCGTCTACAGTTAACTCCTGAATTAGAGAAGATACATAATGTATTTCATGTATCCATGCTTAAGAAGTATGTGCATGATCCCTCTCACGTATTGAAGGAACCACCTGTAGAGGTACGTGAGGATTTGAACTACGCTGTGCAACCTATCAAGGTCACCGATAGGAAGGTGAAGAAACTGAGGAGCAAAGAAGTCCCAATGGTTAAAGTACTTTGGAAGAGCGATCGGGTCGAAGAAGAGACGTGGGAAACAGAGGCTTTGATGAGGAAGCAGTATGCTTTCCTATTCGAGTAGAGCTGTGAATTTCGGGGACGAAATTCCTGTTAAGGGGGGGTGAACTTGTGACACCGCGCCCGAACGTCCTTGAAAATTTGATTTAAAAATTCAAAGTTTATGTATTGGATTTCTGTTTCCCAAACAATTGTAAAACGATTAATGTTTTACGTAATTAATGATCGATTAGTGTACTGTTCGAACTCGTATATTAGTGACGGGCATGCAAATACTATTTGGGTCTTATTAATAAATAAAAGAGCCCAACATTATCCAAATTGTGATACATGACCTTTCAAGACAGTCCGAGTAAGGTCGGACGGCCCAAACGTTATTTTGAGTCCAACCTGCTAAAAATAGCAAGTATTCGAGAATGGCGTTCTAGACCCACTCGGGAGTGACCCACATGGCTAGTAGCCCATTAATATGTATGACAAATGTCAAATAAGTGATAGAATGATTAAAGAAGAATACAAATGCCTATAACCCCATCTTTGGCATTATTGAGCTAAATAATGGGAGTAGGATTTTCCTTCTATAATATCCATCAAGTAAATTATTGGGATGATCATACACATAATGGAGATCAATAATATGATGTAGAGAGTTGACTTGTTCTAAATAAATTAGAATGAGTACAAAGAGACATCTTATGACAAAGAGATCAAAAGTGAGACCCACCCATGTCTAAAAACATCTCATGGAGACCATACCAATTCATTTCACTCCACACAACTTATCCACCCTTATTGAAGGGTCTTGGACACTCCCTTAAGCCCCTCATTCGAACTCCCAAGGATAAGGGAGAAGGAGAGAGCCACACAACCAAGAAAGCAAGAGAAAGGGGAAGCTGCCGCAGGTTCGTTTTCCAGTGCGTAAGGTTACTTGTTTGCTTCATATCTCGAGTTATACACATCCAAATAAGGCGTGCGAGATACCCACAGAAAGCTCTCAAGACGAGGAATCCGTGAAGGTCTGGTTTGCATCAATCGGAGTAGTGGAAGGCTTCCAAATCGTCCGAGCAAAACACAACCTCGCGGAATACGTTTTTGTACTCAAGGTTAGGGAACGATTTCGTCGGGAACACCCGTTCTAGGGACTGTTTTTGTGTCCTCGGTTAGGAGTTAAACTAGCACTTTGGAGAGGCTGTTTAACACTCAATTCCAAGCAAGGAATCAGTTCTCAATCTTCCTTGGCCAAAGCTTTGACCATGGGATCAAGAAAGAAAGGTTTGAAGCTCAATTAAGGTGAGGATGACCGACTATATTGCTTATAATTATTGGGTTAATTTCATAAGATTACCTAAATGAATTATATGTGTTTGGCATGATTTATTTATAATATAACAAAATGCCTAAATGAGATTATTATTGTTTATAAGTAAAAGTGCATAATATACAAATTTATGAATAAATTGTGTATGATTATGTATTATGAATACAATGGTATAATAGCGTGTAAACTATAAATGAATTGTGATAAATATACTTTTACCTCATGTAAGGAAGTCATGGAAGGATAAAAGTGATATTTTGATATTAGAACCAAGTTATACTTGAATGTGGAATTAAATTGAAATAGCCAAATTACTATGAAATTGCATTGGCTTATTAAGGTTAAATGATTAGTATAGAAATACTAGCCGGGGATGTTAGCGTAAAAAGTGATAGAACAAATCCTAAGGGCTTGGATTGTGAAGGATGCACCTTAAGTAGTCTTATGAGATGTCTTAAGGTAGGAATGGGTAACCGCTAAATTACATCAGGAGTAGGCCTCATAGGCTACTCAAGATAGAGAAAACCTAGGCATAGAATTTGCTTAGTGAGTAGTATCGTGACTAGAGGAAGCCTCTAGCACGATGAGGAATGACTGGAGGAAGCCTCCAGCATTCGTGTAGGACGACTAGAGGAAGCCTCTAGCGTAGTGTAAGATGACTAGAGGAAGCCTCTAGCATAATGTAATGTGACTGGAGGAAGCCTCCAGCACAAAGTATGAAAGGTGATTAGAGGAAGCCTCTAACACCGAATGTAGTGACTAGAGTCAGCCTCTAGCACGACAAAACCTGACTAGAGGAAGCCTCTAGCATAATGTAATGTGACTGGAGGAAGCCTCCAGCACAAAGTATGAAAGGTGATTAGAGGAAGCCTCTAACACCGAATGTAGTGACTAGAGTCAGCCTCTAGCACGACAAAACATGACTAGAGGAAGCCTCTAGCATGGTAAACTGATATAGATGGGTGTGGCTTGAAGTCACGGGGGAGGGGTTAAATGTTTTCAAAGTAAACATGAGCCTTCGGCCGACTACTTGACTTTATATATAAAGTAAGTATATTTGTAAAGAGGGTAACCACGAGTTATGACCTATATTGTAATATCACCCTATTTGAGGGTCTTGGAAATTGAAACGTTGATTATACTTAGTATAGTTGTCATTGTACTTGTCAAATGCTTCCAAGTACTGACCTCCCCTTCACGGGGGAGGCCACCTCACAGTTTCAGGTAGGACTTGAAGGTTGCTACCACGCCCGTTGCTTCGGGAAGATCAAAGGAGGAGGACGTGGTTCGTGCTTCTTCCGTTTCTGTTTTAAACAATTACAATAATGCTCATGGAAATTATTTTGAATACTATTTGGGGGCTTGTATGCCCATGTTTGCCACGTGTGGCTTGAATACGTGTATTAATGTTTCCGCTGCTTTAAATGAATATTTTACATTATGTTTGTTTATGGATGTACTATGTGTGAATGGTATTCAAGACGCCTAGTATAGTATGTATGAGTTGGACTGCGGTTGACTATTCGTACTGTACGGCGGGTTGTTGACGTGTCCGGTAGGTCCGGGGCGTGACATTATCAAGGTAGGAGGTCTGGTTAAGGGTAAGGGTACATCTACTCCTATCCCTAATGATATTAATCCCTAGGATTCTCTTAGCATCTCCTAGGTCCTTCATAGCAAAGTTCTCACAAAGGCACTTTTGAACATTCTCAATTGCATTCACAGAAGGGCTAATAATGAGCATATCATCCACATAGATCAACAAGAAAACAAGTACATAATCAGTATTCTTAAAATACAAGCAAGGATCATAATCAGACCTTTTGAAACTCAGGAAAGACATGCATTGGTCAAACTTACTCAAACTTAATGTTCCACTGTCTAGGAGACTGTTTAAGGCCATAGAGGGCCTTCTTAAGAAGACAAACATGCCTAGGGTATTTGGGGTCAACAAATCCCTCAGGTTGGGTCATAAGAATCTGCTTATCCAGTTCACCATGTAAAAAGGCAGTGGTAACATCCATCTGCTTCATTTCCCAGTCATTATGGGCAACTAAAGCAAGGATCATCCTAATTGTAGTGAATTTTACTACAGGGGCATAAAATTCAGCATAATCTATCCCTTCCTTTTGAGTGAAACCTTTGGCAACTAACCTAGCCTTAAACCTAACATCATTAGGTTCCTTTTTAACTTTGAAAAGTCATTTGCACTCAACAACAGAACAATTAGGAGTCCTAGGAACTAGGGTCCAAGTCTTATTCAACTTAAGGGAATCTATTTCACTTTGCATAGAACTAAGCGAGTTTTAAGATTCTCTAGATGCAAGGGCTTCCTGGTAGGTTCTAGGTTCATTCAAATCAAGAGTTTCAAACACTGAGAAAACAAATAAGGAAGTATCATAGAGGTGAAAGGCATAGTCAGTCATGCTATTAAATATTTTCCTTATATTTCTCCTAACTCTATCCCTAGCCAATTGATAACCTTCTAGACCTTGATCCTCAGTATCATGATTACTATCAGTAGAATAATTCTCAGTAAACACTTCATGCATATTCTCACTATTATTATCAGAATCAGTGTGCTGCTCCACCTCACTAGAGGTGGAGGGGGTATTATGCATAGTGTTGGTAAGGTCAGGGTTATCAGAAGACTCAAATTCAGTAAACAGAGGGGTGGCAGCAGGTTGCACAGGCTCCACCTCACTTTGAGGGGTGCCATTTGGTTCAGGTTCAGGGTTAGTCAAAGTCTTAACTAAGCAAAGGAAAATCAGTTTCATTAAAAACAACATTTCTGCTTATAATGACCTTAAAACCACTTTGATTTCTATCCCAGACTCTATAACCTTTTACACCTTCAGGATATCCTATGAAAACACACTTTTTAGACCTAGGATCAAGTTTGTCAGTCTGTTGGTGTACAAAGGCAGCACACCCAAACACTCTTAAGTTGGACAAATCAATGGGCTTTCTAGAGAAAACGGATTCAGGGGTCTTACCCCCCAAAGGCACAGACGGGGACCTATTGATTAGATACACAGTAGTGTTAACTGCTTCTCCCCAAAACTTCTTGGGAAGGCCAGAAGTAGACAACATACTCCTAACTTTATCTAGAAGAGTCATGTTCATCCTCTCGGCCAGGCCATTTTGCTGGGGAGTATAGGGCACAATTTTGTGTCTCCTAATCCCACACTCAGAACATAAGCTATCCATATCCTTATTGCAAAATTCTAAGCTATTATCAGTTCTAAGGGTTTTAACTCTACTGCCAGATTGGTAACCCTACTGCCAGATTGGTTTTCTACCAGAACCTTCCACTCCTTAAACTTAGAATACACATCAGATTTATGTTCTAGCAAACAGACCCGGACCTTTCTAGAAAAATCATCAATTATGGACAAGAAATACCTTTTACCCCCATGGGTAGGGACACTAGAAGGACCCCACACATCAGCATGTATGTAGTCAAGGATAGCTTTAGACTTAGGCTCACTAGGATAGCTAGAGACATGAAATTGAACCCTATGTTGCTTACCTAAAACACAACTTTCACAGAATGGTATAGGTGACACCAAGTCAGTTCCAAAACACCCAGTTTTTTGTAAAATATTTAAACCTTTATTACTCATGTGACCAAGTCTTTGGTGCCAAAGCACAGACTTGTCACTAAGTACAGCATTAGCATTTTCAGAAAAAAGTTTAGCATGAACAACATACAGATTATTCTGTTTCAAGGCTTTGAATAAAACAAGTGAGTTTTTCAAAATCTTCATACACCCATTCCCCCATTTACCCTCAAGAGCACATTCTTCAAAAGCAGAGACTGAAAGTAGGTTATGCCTTAAATCAGGTACATGTCTAGCATTCTTATTTGGAAAACAGTTCCATTTTCAAATTTCAGACAGATGTCACCAATACCAAGGACCTTACACCTTTTACTATCAGCTAGTGAGACAAAACCAGTTTCACACAAGTTATAGGTGGAAAACAGATTCCTAAAAGGGGTCATATGGTAGGTACAACCTGAGTCAATTAACCATTCAGTTTCAGTCAGACTACTAAGCACAGAATTAGCTTGATCACAGACCATAAAGACTTCATCTTCTACATCCTTATTGGTCACAACATTAGCCTGGTCATTCTTTTTAGGTAGGGTGCAATCTTTAATGTAATGTCCTGGGTAGCCACAGTTGTAACAGACCCTTTTTCTAGAATTAAACCTTTTCTTCCTAGGTTGTCTATTCCCTTTGTCAGGATTATCCTTCTTAGGATGTCTAGATTTGCTTTTATACCTCCCTCTAACAAACAAGGCTTCCCCAGATTCCCTATGATGACTCCTGGAGTGTGTTAAGTCCAGTTCTTTACTTCTCAGGCCATTAATAACAATATCTAGGGTTATATCATCCCTCCCATACTTAATGGCTGACTTAACATCATTATAGGAATCAGGTATGGCATTGAGTAAAACTATTGCAGTGTAGTCATCTATATGTTTATCTCCAGCCTGCTTAATGTTTTGGATCAGTTTATTAAAAACCTCTAGGTTTTCATCAATATCTTTTGTTAGGTCAAGTCTGAACCTAAAAAACTTTTCCAACAAAAACAGTTTGCTAGGAAAGGAAGTATCAGTATATAGAGACTCAAGTTTGTCCTAGAGGGCTTTAGCAGACTCAATGACTCCAACCTTTCTAAGGGCAGAGTCAGATAGGTTTAGGTATATAGTTGAGCAGGCTGTTTCATTCATTTCAACTTGTTTAGGTTTATCCTCAGTTTCTAAGTATTGACCAGTAACAGCCCTATACACTTTCTGTTGGAATTAACACACATTTTATCTTCTGTTTCCATATATCAAAGTTAGTCTTACCATTAAAAGGCATCATACCATACAGGTTTGAGGCCATGATAATAGGCTACACACCAACTGCTGAGATACAAGTAACATAAAAGCTAACCCTAGAGGTTCAGGCCGCGGACTAAGTGACCATGCAGTTCCGGGGCCACTGATGTGGCTGGCAGGGTATCACTTAGCCCTAACCTCAGGTGCCTTAGCCAACTAGGGGTTAAAAGCCACACTATTACAAGAACTCAGAACAGATGCATATGTAGGACTGACAGTAGCATAAGAGAAACACATAACACGACAGTAAGGCAGAGGAGTAAAGCAATACTGAGAAGGGTTCAGAGGTAATCACACACAAAAGCGTATCAAATTGGAGAACAATCACACACAAGCAGTCAAGGAAATCAATTTCACAGATAAACAGTGGGCCAAGTCGACACAGATTGGACCACTCATGCAAACTCGAACCAGCACCTAGGGTTCTGCAGATCTGTTCTAACAGATACTGCACATGCAATGGCTTATCTAGGGTTTCTACCCGTTAGAGTGTTACTCAGAGAGAACACATCTACCCATGCAGCAAAGAGGCCGGTGGCACTCCGGCAGCCCAAGGTTAGGGTTTCAGATTTATACCTAAGCGGGTGTCAGTGAGAGACAACCCGACTTACCAATCTCCGATGGAGCTCCAGGCATTACCAGGTGTGTGAGTTCTCCGACGAGCTTCCGGGGTCAGTGAGAGGCACCAGCATCCAAGCTCTGATACCAATGTTGGGAATCCGTTCCAGCTCAAACCTCAATCACCAAAAGCCCAAAGGCTTGCTCACATTCACCACCAGGGTTGCAACAGGGAAGACGAAGGGCAACAGTAAACAACCCTCACACAATAACCCCAACCCAGACCCAAAACCAGAAGACCCACCGGAGATATAACCCACCACACTACCAGACTAGAGTGAAGACCCCGATAGGAACCCCAAGGTCTCACCGGAGCATAGCCGGAGCTAAAGCTCAGATGGAACCGGCACTCTCTCACTCTAGGTTTAGGGTAACTGATCGAGAAGCTCATCGGTTAGAGAGAAGGAGGAGCGGGTGAAATAGGGAGTTCGAGAAGGAACCAGACAAGTATATCAAGGGCCACACAAGTCACGGGCTGGGTGGAAAACAAATTGGGCGAATGAGCTTGGTTGGGTAGGCAGCCCAATTGGGCCAGGGTAATTAATAGGAGACCAATTCCTTAAATGAGGTGGACCAAAGGCAACTCAGGGATGGCCTGAGTGAGGTGGACCAATACCATCAACAAAATCTTTAATTGATGAGACTAATAATTGATACTCGTGGTCTAAAAATGTGCACCAAGTAACAATCGAATAATGAACTGTTAGTTTGATCCAATTTCTACCCGTCTCTGTGATGCTTCTCATATTTTTTATGCGAGAAATTCTTTAGTAGCTGTCGGGCATAAAGTGAAGAGAAAACTAATGATCACTCCGAATCTATGAATGAGGATGGATTTTTTTGGAGCAGTTTTGGTGTGCCAACTTTAATTTGTACAATTTTAAAGAGATGTTCGGAGCAAACTACAAGACAGCACTTCTACGGTTCTACTGTGATGCATTGTGAAAAGGAATCAATCTGACACTCATGACAAAGCTGCATGTTATACGATCAATCAAGAGTTAAAAGACGGTTCACTCCAAAGCAAGTTCTACCGACTTGATGAATCACGACTCGTCGTTATTGTAGAAATCGTCTTAGAACTTATTTGAGTATTAGCAATTCTTTGTTTTGATAGTTACGGATAAATTTGGCATAATTTTAATTTTAAGTTATGTATTCTCCCTATTGTATTATTCATCAATATATAGTTATTTCAGTTTGTTATTTTTTTACTTGAACGTAATCTTTCTTTCCATCATCTAGCACTAATTTTAATTTAAAATAACTAATAATTATGAAATCTACTCCGCATATTTTTATTTTTTTATTAATGTGAAAACTATACTCACTAAATTAGTTTAGTGACAAATTAAAATAGGTGCCAATTATTATGGTGCGGTTAACAGGTGACTGAGGTGAGCATTAAGAAATTTGTCACCCATTTTCTCACTTTATTGTAAAGTGAGTAAATTACTCACCACTATAATGGAGTGACAATAATTTGGCACCAAGAATTAGGCACTACATTCTATAAGTGACTAAAGTAGTGACTAATATGATTTCTCACCCCCATTTCTAAATAATGAGTGACTAAGATAGTGCCTAATGACTATTATTTTTGTAGTTTAAAGACTCAATTAACATTCTAAACTTTCATTGTAAAATAAATAATGTTACCCCAATCTATATAATTGCAACACATTTAATTTGCTATTTTAAATTATGAAATTAACCTCAAAATTTTTATTTTTAAAAGAAATATAACATGACAATGGTGTGAAAATAAGTTTTTAAAGTTTGGGGTATTTTTTATTACATTTGAAAGTTTAGGGTGTTTACCTCACACCCCTTCAAAGTTTGAAGTATTTTTATTATATTCCCCATTTAACATAGTATCCGAGCCAGGTTTGATTATTGTTCAGCACTCATGATTAAATGTGAGTCATTAAATGTCTGTTTAACCCATTTATACACCTCGATAGTGTCTATTCGAGTTTGGGCTGAGGAGGCACGTTGAAGTATCTGTTCGTGAGGATGAGTGTTAAAATAAATCCCACACCTGTAAAATATGAATTAATAAAGTGTAATATTAATAGTATGTGCTATTCCTCCGATATTAATATTATGTGATATTCCTCCTACAAGTGAAATAGATGTGTACTTGTAAGTTAGTGATGAGGTGAATTCTCAATTCGTTGGCAATCATCCGAATAAAGTTATCAGTGTTCTCAAAAGTTAAAGTTATTAGTAATTAATAAGATTTTTTTTGAAAGAATAGTAATTAATAAGATGAAAATATTAACACACAATATTCAAATATAATATTAAAATATAAGATTAAGTTTGTCCTTTTGGTAAAATCACGAATGTCAAGACTTTGCCTTCCACAGAATGCCACCCATATTCTTCCTTCAGCCGAACTCCCAGAGAGCAGGGAGCAAGTAGCATCGATCATAACTTCAGGCCGGATTTCAGCAAGCGAGCAGCGCCTCCTTCAACAACTCCTAGGACACCAGCGAGCAGCACAATAACGAAGACCTTTAGCATTGGAGTTGTAATTAATTGCAAAAATACCCGACTGTATCATGTCCTAGGTACAGCCGGCTGTACCGCCTGTACGGTGTAATTTGCGTGATTTCTTAATAATGTATGTAATCGTGGTTTAAAACAAAACATTAATGGGTTAGCCGACTGATAATTTTTTTATTTGACTTAATTGATGGTGGCAAAACAAAAACTGCATTGGGACAAACTATGTGGCAAACATCAACTCGTACTTCCATGAGTACTGCTCATCCATCACATCCTTCTGGATGGAGGCCCTCCTTATGTGCATCTCTTATATTTCCATATTTTTTAATTCTTGCAACATTGTAATTTTTATACTATTTGCATGGCTTACTCTGACAACGATTTTCTACTAATATACATAAGCAATTATTGTGTATAAAATGTTTAGGGCTGGACTCGGGCCGGGCGGCCCGACCCGGGACCGAACCGGCCCGGTCATTGTTTGGCCCGGCCCGGCCCGTGGCCCGGGGGGTCCACCGGTTCGGTTTGGCCCGGCCCGGGTGCTGGGCGGTCCGGGCTCGGGCCCAGGTTTTGGTGAACCGGCCCGGCCGGTTCGGGCCCGGTCCGGGCCGGATTTTAATTTTTTTTTTTGAATTTTTTTTAAGTTTTAGGTTGGATTAGGTATTTTGGGCCATTTAAGGTGGTTTGGGATGGTTTGGGGTTGAGGGGGAGGGGTAGGGGATTAAATAGGAGAACAAAAAAAATTAATTGGGCCAGTTCGGCCCGGCCCGGCCCGGTTTGGCCCGGAACCGGAACCGGCCACCGGCGGTTCGGGCTCGGGCCTCCCCTTTCCTGGCCCGAGGCCCGGCCAGGCCCGAACCGGCCCGAGTCCAGCCCTAAAAATGTTATTGAATTTCTATCAATGTGATTTCTAAAATATCAACTTTTATAATGATTACTAATACATAATTAAATATAATTACAGTCAAAGTTAGGTCTGGACTCCGGCCGGTCGGGCCTCCAGTTTTGGAATGGGGGGCCCAAAACCGGCCCGGGTAATCCCCGGTTCTGGTTTGGGCCAGGCCGGGCCAGGCCTCGGGCCTTTGTTAATTTTTTTCCTTTCCCTAGTTAACCCCAAAACCCCCCTCCCTCCCTCACCCCAAACCACCCCAAATGGCCCAAAATACCCGGCCCAACCCGAAAAGTAAAAAAAATTGAAAAGAAAAATTAAAAAGACCCGGAACCGGGCCGGTTCATGATTTGGGGGGGTACGAGCTCGGACCGGAACCCACACGGGTCGGGCCTACCCGGACCGGTCACTGATCGGCCCCCCGGGCCGGGCCGGAACAGTGCCGGTTCCGGGTCGGGCCACCCGGCCCGAGTCCAGGCTTAGTCAAAGTTGTGCATTGGCAAACGTGAAAGTCAAACCAGGGGTGGATTCGGGTCGGGCCACCCGGCCCGTTACTGTGCAGGACCGGGACTGGCCCTGTTCTCGGGTTCGGGTCCGAGTCGGGCCTAGGCCCAGTGGGGTGGGGCGGGTCCGGGCTCGGGTCTTACATTTGGCGAACCGGCCCAAACGGGTCAGGCCCAGGCCAAATTGAGATTTTTTTTTTCATTTTTTAGGGTTCCATCCAGGTTGGGCTTGATGGTTAGGAGGGGTATGAGGGGTTCGAGGGGGTGGGGGGTGAGGGGGGGGATTTGGAAAGCCAAAGAAAAAAAAAACCAAACCGAAGGCCCGGACCGGGCCGGACCCGGTGGCTACCTGGGCCGGTCTCGGGTCCACCAATTCTGAACCGCCGGCCCGGCCCGAGGCCATGCCTGAGTCAAACTATTGTAAGAATTAAAGGAGGATGTAAATTATGGTAACTCAGCTAACAGTAAGAACTTTTGACATTAAGATATTTGATTATTTGATAACAGATAACCACACCTACAAATTACCCCATAAACGAAACAATAAGCAGCATAGCAACAATACTTATTAAAACTCCATGTTGAAATTCGTACTCGAGAATTCTCTTTGATTAAATAAAAGTGGGATACTAATTATTCATTTTGAATAAAAAAAAATTGGTGCTTTAGCTACATGAAAGTTTTAAAGTTAAACCAGGAAAAATATAAAAATTAAAAGAATGAAAAATAGAATAAAATAATAAAGAATGAAAAATAAACTACTTGTATATTTAAATCATAATTAATTTCCATTGTTGTCTAATAAGGTAGAATTCTTCCTCGTTTTTGATGGATTAAGGGGATCCTGTGCAAACTGGCGAGCTGTTCGAGCCTGCAGTTCCTCCAAGCTCTCGCCTTCTTTGGCAATCTCAATGACCTGAAAACCAAATATCCTCTTTAAATACAGCAATGAACACACAGAATAGCAAGCAAAAAAAAATAGCAACGGAAGTTCTATATATGAAACTCTTTAAAGTTTAAGCCATCAGAACATAACAGTCCATTGAATAAACATACCCGTTGCATCTATATTTAATGGGCATACAAAAATAGAATATGATTGTCAATAATTCATAGAAATTCATAGCAAGCTTAAAATCTTGGCTTAGCTTAACCATGTGTAAGTCCTTACAATTCTTTAATAGAAATTCTAGCTGGATAATACTTCGTATATTCGGAAGGCAAATAATGCCTTTCAATATGATCATAAAGCTCAGAATAGCGCAACTATAGTTAGATCTATAAAAGCAGAATTACGAACATGGAGCCTAAGCTTAAATGACACAGTACTAGATGATAAAGCACAAAAGCTCTGCCATTAAGGCTTTAAATCAGCTGCACCAAACCACCCCCTTGTGCACTAAAACTTAATATAGATGCAGCATACAATAATGGGATAGCAATAGCAGGTGGGATTCTGAGAGATTTCAATGCACTAAAACTTAATGTAGATGCAGCATACAGTAATGGGATAGCAATGTGCTTTCATTGCAGCACATTGCATTCTTCTGTCCAGAAATTAGCTCCCAGCTCATCTACTAGCGGAAAAGTTTTATTGATGCCTTATCCATACCAAGTCCAAATAAAAAGATAAAATGCACATTCCAAGAAGCTCTGAATTTGATTCCTGATATTAAGCATTTATCTATTGCCCTATTTTACATAGCAACCAACAATTCAAGAACTTTTAACACCGAGGAGAATCAAACGAACATAGTATATACCCTCGGTACCAAATACTCTCACAAATATGGTGTCTATGAGTGACGTCAGACTTACCAGATGGCGGCCATATAAATGGGTATTCGAAAGGGCTTGAAGGGCATCTGCAGCTTCTTTAACGGTTACATACTCCACAAAGGCGAAACCTCGGTGATTCCCATCTCCAAACCTCTTTGGCAGCCTCAAACGCTTCACCAGTACTCTCACAGATTAGACAAGCCCCAACTTACTTTTCAGCATTTAAAAAAGAAGACTTCTTGTAGCAAGATTTTTTAAAAGTGAACTTAGTCCATCCTGAGAAATCTAAAATACTAATGGTGTATAAAATAAAAGGGCATTACCTGACCAAATGAACTGAATAGCTGTCTAAGATCTTTCTCAGTTGATTCAAAAGCAACATTCTTTACAATCAATTTTTTTGAACCCTTCACACGTCCAAATTTTTTGTGTCCATTAAGTTCATCCTTTTTAGCTTGGCATAATTGCAATGTGAGGGCATGTTGGTCCAACACAGTACCCTGCTTATAGAAGACCAGAAAAATTGATGAAGACTGTTCTTAAATTCATGACATGTTAGTTAATGAATGTACAAAAAGATCAGGAGTGACAGACTATGGCCTAATGCTTTAAACTCTATTGAAAGCGTTAGTATATTACCTGCATATCTTTGTAGATTTTCAATGCTGTATCAACAGAATCAAATTCTATGAACCCGAACCCCATTGATACAATTTTTCCATCTTTGATACGCTTCTTTATCTGAATAAAATTATACAGCAATAACAAAAAAAATTACACAGGACAACATTGACTAATGACATCAAAAACAAAAACACATAACAGGATAAGGTACCAGAAATACCTACCGTGACACTAAATATTATTCCTTCCGTCATGCGATCTGTGAAATGCTTTTTCAATTCATCATCTGATGTTCTGAAGTTCAGGTTCTTAATATAAACTGAACGAGACTGAAACACACAGGAATAAAGTAAAATGAGATTGGCTATTAACAGCAAAAACATGTCACTTACACATTATGTAGGAAAAGAGGAAATAAGAAAAACCAAAAGAATCTTAGTTCTGACAAAACCTCAATTTTGTCATGATCAACATCAAAATCTGTCATATCTTCTTTCACTTGCTGATTCAACAAAACTCTATTGGAGTCTCGATCAACCATAACGGAATTATTACTTGAATCACCTCCAGGAATCAGAGTAGTTTTATTTAGAATACACTCGGGTACCAATTCCAAATACAATGGAGCTCCCCTGTTGAGACATGACCATTAGATCTAAGAAGAGGCAGTTATTATCATAGTAGACACCTTTTAGTGCTTGTGAAAAAGCTGTTAGTAGTTAATTTTTAGTTAAAAGTGCTGAAACCTTATTCATGTCCATGAACTTGTCAAATTTTGTCCTTCCTACACTCGAACTTACACTTTTGGCTCAAAGTTGTTAAATTCAGACATTCATGCTCTTATATACAATATATGTTCAAAATTTCAAATGACATCCTATGCTGCCGAGCAAGGCACCACAAAAGGCCATAAATGTATGGATTCAGAAATATTGCGGGCAATAGTGATAAAAGTTAATTAGTTTCAGGGGTAACGATGACAGAAGTGCAAGTTTGAGGGCACAAATAACAAAATACAACATGTTCATGAACATAAAAATGTGTGTGTTGTCAACATATAATATATAGATTGACAAGTCATTCCACATGAACTAAGAAGTTAATTTAATACATAAACTCTAACAGAAGCTACAGCTTATGAAAGTAAAAGGCCATAGAAGTAACTGATGCTTATTGTGATAAGCATTAAATTATAGGTACGTGTTAAGAAAAACAATAAGTAATGAGTTACAAAAAACTGAAAAAGCTCTTCATAAGTAACGCCAACAAAAGAACTTACTTGTAACACTTGTATCTTAGAGCATTAAAGCATGCATGAGCATCAACAGTTTCCACAAAGATTACCTCAAGTACAAAAATGAAAAAAATCATAGTAAAGAAAAAGTTAGTTTATTCGGGAAAGAAAGCTCATGAGAAAAATTATTTCCATATGTGATTCATTGTACAAATACAAACACAAGCTTGCTCATGAGCAGTTGGCGCAATATAACAAACTGAAATTGTAACTAATATACTCCCTCATCATCACTTTCATTTACCCCAGTGCCGGAAAGGCTCCCCCCTACTATAGTGAAAATCGCAACCAAAATTGCATGGACTGACTGTTGCTTCATAACAAAGGAGCGCAAACAGTTTAGTGAGCCATTTTGCTTTATTCCATCATATTCTCAAGCCAAAAAATAATGAATCTTTGGCTCCATTGTAAATGATGGAAAAAACTAATATACTCCCGTCGTCCCAAAAAATACTTCTCGGTTTGACTTGGCACACTTATTAAGAAAGTGAGAATAACGTGGAAATGTATGGTTGATTGGTTGTGGTTTAGTAATAAAAAGGTAAATGAATGTTAGCCACACAAAACTTTCCAAAAAGGGAAAGAGGAAGAATTTTTGGGACATTCTGAAATGGTAAGTGGGAAGAATTTTGTGGGACGGAGGGAGTATTTCTTAAAAATCGATAAAAGTATGAAAACTGATTCAAAATGTAAATGCAATGACCATGATGATACATTGATACCGACAGTAACTAAGGTAGTCATCCATATATCTTGTACAACAACCCAGAATATCAAATACTTAGAAAGAAACAGAGGAGAATAGATAAGGATACCAAGGCCAGAGTGTGTGTAGACGGAAGAACCACTTTCTCCAAATTGCCAAATTTTCCGAACATTTCAGCCAGTTCAGATTCTGATGAACAATATGGCAAGTTTTTCACCAAGATGACACGACTTTTCTTCAAAGCATTATTATTCTTCCCACATGAAACCTCTAATAAGGCAACATCAATTCCAGCATCGGAAAGAGCCCTTTTTGTGTCTTCAATTACTTTAGTTTCTCCGAGTGAAGTACGAACTGCAAGATCATTAGCTTCTCCATCGAGTAATTCAGTTTTACTAACACCAAGTTTCCGCGCAATATTTTCAACAACCTACAGCGTTTTAAAACAGCTAAGGAAAGTTAAATTTAGTGATCATCAAACAAGTTTGTGCAGTATAATATCCTACAACATAATAGAACAAAATGATCATTTGATGCCATCATTTACACACTTCATACATTATTATTCATTTTTTGGAAATAAATACTTAATTTAAATAAAACTCTAGTGCATCTTATTCTTTGTGAAGTTTTTGACTCGTGACAGCATTCCTTTTTCTTTTTCTTTTTTTGGTAAAAAATGAGGCATGATTATTACAAAAATAAAAAATCTTAAACGAGTTGCCTATGAGCCTGATCACTGAAACCAATAGAGTTACAAAAGAAACTCAAGGGAGCAAAAATAGTCATACTCATTAATCATGATCAAGTATATTCAAAAAAGAAAATCAGGTTTATACCATTTGTTGTTGGCCAGAAATAAAACATTAATACCTACATTACATTTTCAAAAAATACATGTATAAAAAGTAACCCCAAACTTACTGTGTCTGTTCGCATGAACAAACTATTCCATCCTCTTCTATCTCCATTTGTTTCAGATGCTTTCCTTTCCTCATTTCTTAGTTGTTTAAATGTCTTTGACGAGTAATGTTGAGTAAAGTTATTAGTCCTGTAGACAGAAACAACTGCTTACTGCTTTGATAATCCAGGAAGCTACCCACAAAAAATGGCAACATTAACATCAATTATAATGTTTTGAACATATATTATAAAGTATGTACTATCATAACATAGAATAGAAGCAGAATTTCTAAGCATACTTAAAAATATTGTTTTCTTTTGCAGGCCTGATGTATAATATTCTCCCCTGAAAACTTGTTTTGTTCAGCTCTTCAAAAGCCCTGAAGATTGAAAGAAAGAATTTATTGTCACATCATATCATAATAGTTGTTATACATTTAAAAAAATACCTGACAGCAGATTCTGGAAGACTGTAAACCACAAATGCTTTGCCTTTAGACTGTTTTGTTTCTTTATCAATAACAAGATGGAAATGTGTGATATCACCAAATCTGCTGAAGTGTTTTTCCGTCTCCTCTTCACTGTAATTAAAATCAGCTAAACTTAATAAATAAATTACATTATTAATTAAGAGAAACATGAATAAGCAATTGACAAATAACTTTCGGGCTTTTGGCACATCGCTAGAATCTTACGTGGCAACATAAGGCAGATTAAAGATGTCAAGACGGCCAATCTTAAGAATTTCTTCCTTCTCATATTCTGTACTAAACTCTTCAGTATACCCATCAACTTTAGCTTCCACTGTGAGTGTATCCTTTGCAGGATCATGCTTGCTGTCTAAAGAAGTAAATGCGAGAGAATCATTTGCCCATAACTTTGACTTCTTACGTGATTGCATGACTTGGAGAAACTCTTGAAACTCAGGGTTATCATTTAACACATCCTTCTTCTTAGCCCTACTGGTCCCTCCATGTGCTTGTGCACCTTTAGAACCTTCACTGCCCATTGATATCTTTCTTTTTGATAAAATTTCATGCTTTTCCAGGGAGTACCTACTCCAAGGGCGTGAGATTTTTGGATCCCCAACTTTATGAGCAATCTGGAGTCCAAACAAAGATTAAATCATGTATACAACAACTACTACACAGTATAACCCAACCTTGTTGGGGTCTGGGGTCAGATGTAGTGATGTACACAGCCTTACTCCTTATCAAATACAGAGAGTTTGTTCCCATTGCAAGCCAAGATGCATTGCTGCACATGATGTATTTATTTCCAAACAATTCACAAAGAATGAGAACCACTGAAATTTAATTAAAATTGTGTATTGATCACATTGCATCATTTTATGATGGGTGCCACGTTAACAGATTCAGTAATTGGTTCATATCAGTCTACCCCAGATGGTTTTGGGATTAAGGCTTAGTTGTTTGTGATATTCCAAAAAATAAATAATTCATGCATGAAATTTGTAAAATAATAGGTGATACCATTCTACAAAACTAATTATTAAGGTGATATAACGTCAATATGAACATATTTCTTTCTTATGATCGCCTATTCAGGAATTATTGAGGTATACTTATGCAAGCACAACCATTGTTTTTCATTAGACAATAATCTTCTTATGCTGAAGTTAAATAATCTCATGAAACGGAAGCATCAAACAACACATTTAAATGGCTCAAATGAAAAAGCAATTACGAACCTCGCAGCTAATCCTGCATGTGTCCATAAAAGACTTGTCGAAGTACTTAAGGGCTTCTCCAGCTTCTTGATCTGTCCTATACCCTACATATCCAACCTGTCTGCTCTTCCCATCTCTGAAATGAATCGTGAACATGTTGAATTATTAATTCAGTAACCACCGCTACTCCCCACCCCATCCCTTCCCCTAAAAAGTGCATTGTGTGTATAGAGCTATAAATTGTGTGAAGGATACTGAGTATGAATGAGCTTGATGTCGGTAATTTCGCCTTTCAGGGAGAAGTGTTCTCTCAAGCGATCCTTGGATACATATGCAGGCAAGTTCTTCACGCATATGCGTGACCTACATTGCAAACATTATTAGCAAAGATAATAAGCCTTCGATCGTTATACAGGTATCCATGTACGAACAAGATGGTTGCTTGTTTTTTCAACCATTTTTTCAGTCCTGAGCACAAAAAGAAGTGGTATATTTCAAACAAAGTTACATTTTGTTGATTCCTAGATGTAGTGATTATTCCCCTATGCTGCTTATTGGCACTAATAAAATAGGATTTACAAGTATAACCTATAGGTCTGAGTGTGTGACCTTGCACTCAAGACTAAAACTGATAAGCGAAACGGAATTTAGCACTTTAGGTACATTATTCAAGGATTACACCCGCTTCAATAAGCACAATTGTTTTTTCAATAACTTGATGTGTGTCTTTCTCATAAAACTTCGAAAAATTACTCAATATGAAATAAAAAATAACTAAATGTAAACTAAATAATTAAATTGCCCATACAAAATGAAAACGGCTTGTTATCTTGAATAGTCAAAAACATATGAAACATGACGTGCATTTGGAAAAGATACCATTTCAAGATCAGCACTTTTGCCTATGTTAGCATGTTTCATGATTAAAGAAGGATTTGTAGTCATCTTTTATCTAATTGATCACCAACAACAACTAAGCCATGTTCCCAAATACCTATCGATCACCAAAATGCAAAACTTATACATGTCTTAACAAAATACCTATCGATCACCATAATGGAAAAGATGATTATACACTTATTCATGATTACAATGAAACTACGAATATTGTCTTAACTTTCAAAATGTGCATTGAGCTATACAACTATTCATAAAGTTAAATGTTAAATGTTCACTTTGTTATGACCTTTAATCTTTAAAGTTTGAAGTTTGAAATTTGTATGAATAGTATATGCAGAGTGAACATGTGGGGGTGGAATTGAGAGTGAACAGAGAAAAAGAATGCAGAGAAAAAGGAACAAGGAAATAGAGACAGAAAAGAAGGATGGAGGAAGAAGATTGTGTCTTGTGACGAATTACGATAGAAGACATCTCATGATCATGATAATGAGAGCGTCTTCAATGCATCTAAGTCTAGTCTACATTAAATATGCCAAATGCCAAAAAATTAAGTCTTTCTAATCCACGTAATATCAAGTACAGTGATTGGATATTCAGGAATAAAACAAGTCTCCGATGCATATGATCTTTCGGCCCATGACAGGTGCCATGTGGAATGTAATATATTAAAATAAAACTAAGCTGTTTGCTTTTATTTTAACGGCTCTCCACTAAAATTGAGAGTGCAGTCATGCACGTACATATTGACAATCCCCTCTTTTATTGGTGAAGCCATACTTATTTCTATCCAGTCAAGACGTTTGGAAGGTTTTCTACACGCAAACATTCACCTTCACACTTTTTAGGTTTTTTTACCATGTCAGTAAAAGACTACAAGCATCGGAGAGATAAATACAAAGACAATGTCTAATTTAATGATGTGGCACACTTAATCCTACACTAGAAAGGCATGCATTGGGGATGCTCTTAGGGTGGTTCAGTTTTGTCAGCTGAGGTGGGTTTAAGTTTTTACATACATGGTGACAAATCAGAGTAGATGATATCAGAAACTTGGAGTTTGTAAGCGGGGAGGCACTGCTAAGCTGTGGTGTTGGACTGGCTGGGGAGGCAGCGACGTCCTGAACTTCTACATGAAATAACACAAGAAATAAGATCCACAACCACAAATAGAGAGGTATGCAAAGTTCAATAAGAAGAACAAATGTATTAATTAATCTAATCTAATAATATCCTTCTATTTTTTTTTATAAATCCGTCTATATATAAAAACACAATTAGTACATTAATTCTCTACACTTATTTCTTCACCTACTAAAGATTTTCATTAAAATTGTCTTTTGTCTTCTACTCGTCACATGCATACTTGTCACGGCAGTAAGTGGAGTCGTAGCGCCAGCCGACCGCCATATCGCCTAGGCGACAACTAGGCGACTAGTCGCACATTCTATATTATATTTTATTATTTATATAATTATATATATATATATATAATACATTACTAATTAAATTGTATTTCTTTATATATTACTACTATATTACAAAAAGTAAAGTACGCATTTAATTATTTTCGTTGCAGTACAAAAAGATGCGTACATTGTAAACATCATACCATGTACACAATAGCTCATCAAGCATAAATTTAACATCATGTGTCACATTAGCAAGAGAAATCACATAGTCTCATGCTTCAACAACAAATACTTAAGCAACACATATATTCACAATGGACGTCCTGGCGCTAGGGAGTTACTTATTGTTACTATAACTTTACAAGAAGGGTGTATGAAAGTAAAATGATGATGTTTGTGAATATTGAAAAGGTTGGTAGTACAATTTCATTGCAGTTTATATAAATTATAAGCAAACTTTACAAGTAATGATCAGAAAGACTAATCGAAAGCATGTAATCTTTGTGCTTGTTGTCAATGACCTTTAAGAAAAAGTTTAAGTAAAGTATGAGATTAAATAATGCCAACTATTAATATATCAAAGATAACTTTAGAATGCAATGAATGTGAAGCAAATGTTTACATGTTCTGGTAAGCTTTTCTCTTAGATCATTTAACATTAATGATAAAATAAGATATGCTAGGTACTAAACAAATCCATACTACTGTGGATTTAATTCTCGTGTGGATATAAACAAAATTAGGACTTGGATTTCCTAGATGCTTTGAAAAAGTAAGAAGATTGAAACTGGATTTAAAAAATTCTAACTATTTGCAGCGGTTTGTTTTGTGGTAATCATAATAGTTTTTATTAATCAACAGAGTGGAAACTCCTATTTAATGAAAGGAACAAATCTAATGCTCAACTTGATACACCCAAAGAAGAACGTTCGTACCACCACTACAAAAAACGAAGGGCAAGGACAATGTTCACTCCTGCATTTTTTAATTTGTTGCCCTAAATAAAAATTATAACCTAAGGAAGAAGGTCTTACTAGTTAAGATGCTTATTCAGGTTCATTAATTTTAGTTGTGAGTGAATAAAATTTAGATAATTTCTTATAAGGATTATACCAGGGACTTGCCTCAGGGTTAGAAATTGTGTAGCTATGCAGCTTCACCCGTTCAGGTAAAATATTATTTGCTAACACATTAAGATGACACTTTGAGGACCTGATTATCCACTCTATGGACCTTATTAGTTATTATCAACACAATTCAAACCGGGTACAAATAATAATAACAACAATAACTAACACTTTCAATCTAAAAGATTTAAACCACTGCCTAGGTTTTAACAACAGTAACAGCAAAAATAGCTTGGTCTTCGAATCCTACTTCGTAGACTTCTAAGATGGACAGGGAGAACTAAGCCACTCGGATTAATCCCATTTTTTCTGTCCAGTTTTTTGTCTTTTCCGTCCATCACTCAAACGGGTCTGTATACGGTTAATAAAACAATAATTCGCATGTTTGCGCCTCTTCATTCGTATAGCTGCTATTCAAGTATTCAACCCCCGAATAACTTCCCATAGTACACTTCGTATATGTAATGGTGGAATAAATCTATTCCTCTGTATCTCTTCCTCCTTTCATCTGCTACCATTCCATTCCTCAAATATGGTATTCATTTTTATAATCTTTTGAATGACTCCTTGCAACTGAAATTTGTACCAACTATAATGAATCTGCTATGTGTTCGTCTACTTGTTAAATTGAAAGTGTATTACTTCTGATTCCAAGTAGTATCATAATTGATACTTCTTGGTCTACTTCACTTAATTACTAATTTTGTAGGTGTTCATAAACTGTTCGAAAGAATGCCTTAGTAAACAATTGTAATGAATTTCATATTAGTTCGTATCAAATATACTTTCATGTTGCTCGGCCTTTAAATTGGAAAAAGTTGGTTGGTCTGAATTCTGAACACACACAAAACAAAGACACTTGCTGGTCTTAAACTATGTTTACTGATCACTGATCAAACTTCTTCAAACTTTCTTTAGAGAACTCTACAAATCTGATTGTATTCTATATAAAATATGGAGTAAAAATTTGTAGACCTTCAAATTGAAAGTATATCTTTTTTAGGCCTGCTATTTTGTAATAAAAGGTGAGTTACATGACTAACTATCTAAAGAAAAGACTTCAGTGCACAATTGTATTTCAGTTTTAGAAAAGACAATCCAATATATTTCCGTGCTTAAGAATCTATTTCATAATCTAAATATATTATCCTGACCCTTCGAGGACCTGATTACCCACTCTATGGACCTTATTATCAACACAATTGAACTGGGTACAAACAATAACAACAATAACTAACACTTTCAATCTTAAAAATTTAAACCACTGCCTGGGTTTTAACAACAGTAACAACAAAAATAGTTTGGTCTTGGAATCCTACTTTGTAGAATTCTAAAATGGACAGGGAGAACTAAGCTACTCTCTGCCGAAGATGCCTAATCCAAATATGTTATAATTCCATTTAAGGGTTAGAATGTACGGTACGTGGTCTACTGGAGATGCATATAATAACAAACTGTTCAAATATTTCTTGGTATTATATATTGAAGCCTTTAAAACATCATAAACAAATTAGTCATGCATATTGTGTTATTTTGAATTTCTAAATATATTGTGGTGTTTAAAATTAGCAATGTTTTAGTGATTGAATTTCAAAAGTGGAAAACTCGCTAGTGGAAAATTTAATATTACCACTGTAAAACAAAACTATAAGGATTAGAAGACATAGATATTGATAATGCACAAACTTATTTGTAAACAGGTAAACAATGGTACAACTTTGCAGATATAGTGAGTCACCAGGGTTAAATTGGTATTAAATTTATTGCAATATAGTGTCAGAATGGGTTCCTTGAAAAAGTTGGAGTTAAATAATAGAAATGTCTTAACTCTTAAGTAATTCAAATTTATAGGTGTGATAGTTAGTGATTGAAAATAAATTTTAAAACACAAAAGTAGGGCTCTAAGTAGCAAAAGATATTTGTATATATGAATATGAGTGGTTTTATAATGAAGAGCATTTGTTGTGGCAGTTTACATGTTCCATTGAACTCTTAAGTTCTGAGGGTTGGGAATCTTTTCAGGGGCATTTTGGCAAACAATATAGAGGCATTAGTTAAGCCTGTTAAGGGCAGCAGTTTTTAAGTTTTTCAGGGAACTATTATTTAAATTTATTAGTGTGATACTTAGTACTTAGTTAGTTAGTAGTTGAAAAATAAATTTTAAAACACAAAAGCAGGGCTGTAAATAGCAAAAGACATGTGTATATATGAGTGTTGATGGACATCACTGTCAATCCTCACTAATGCACCAACTGGATCAGGAAGATAGAAGTCATGTTCCTAATTAATAATTCAATCAGGCTCTGCCGCAACTAAACAGGATCAAGAAGATAAGACTGAACTTCAGAGGGGCTGAACACTATTCATGATTGCTTAATAAATCCCAGATTTTATGGGATACTACTGTACTTATGATTTGCTTGTCTAATTAACCTTTTCTGCACATGTATATTAGGAAGGTTCAAGCCGCAATAAACATATAGCAGAAAATTCTCTAAACTTTATTTTCTTCTTCTTTACTTCTTTGTAAGAACTGCTTATGTTCTTCACATAATTCAACAATGAGTTTGAGTTTTTTGTAATGAAGAGCTTTTTTTGTTGCAGTTTACATGTTCCATTGAGCTCTTAAGATTGGAGAGATAGGGACCTTCTCAGGGGCATTTTGACAAACACTATGGAGGCATGAGTTAAGGGCAGCAGTTGTAAAGCTTTTCAAAGCACTATTCTAAACTGCCATCGTGATCTAACACTGATAACCCAGACAGGAACAATACTGTCATTGCAACGCACTCATATGCAATCTCGATTACATGTACAAAGCAATTAATTTTATTTCTTTTTTATTGGTTGTGAAAAACAGTTTTGAAATTGAAGAGGAAGTGGATGAATTTCCCTAGTGCGTCGGTAACATTCTTTATGACAGAGACGTGTTCTTTGAAATAACAAGTTGATTAACTTACAGGAGAATGTTAAGGACAGTGAAATTAGTTGAAATGTAGAACAAGTTGATGAATCAAAAGGTAAAGGAGGCTTATTGGACATCACAACTCATGAGATTCTCTTGTCTCTTCTCATGTATAGGTTGCTCAGGTAAAGCTAAGGTTTATAGGATTGACTGAGCTGGTGCGGACGTCCATATGGGTTCATGTAGAGTTTGTTTAAACAACCGGGAACTTAATATTAACTTTAGAATATTAACATAAAAATAATATCAACAAAAACTTAACATTAATATTTGTACTAAATTAAATACAACACTAAATATTACTCCCTCCGTCCCGTAATTAAGTTCCTACTTTCCTTTTTGGGATGGTCCAAACAGTGCCAAACAATGCACTACACAGTAAAGTCAAATTTATTTCTTAATATGTGTGAAGTCAAACTAGGAACTTAATTACGAACCGGAGGGAGTATTATTAAAGTTGAAGTTAACATCAAATATAAAAACTGAAAAATGAAACTGCATGAGAAGAGGAAGAGAAGACAGTACCGTAGAAGAAGAGCTTCTTGAGATGAAGAAGGAAGAAGGCGCAGCGCCCGAAGCCGCGAAGGACAGAGTATGCGTACAAATCGATTGCCGTTATGTATTTCATTAAAAATAGTGGGCCCACTGGACCCAAAATAAACATTAAAAATCAGACCTGAAATAGTGTACGCCATAGCAAGCCTCATTACTAAAAGAGTGTTGGTAAAAGTACTCTTGAGGTGATTTGGAAAAGGTAATTAATTGTAAAAGTTGATATTGTTTGAGAAAAATGTGATTTTGAAAAGTAAAAGTTGGTAGTGTTTGGTAAAATAAGTGCTTTTGGTGTATAAAAAGGGGAAAATCACTTTTGACACGAAAGCCGAGAAAAGTAAAAAATTGATAGTGTTTGGTAAATAAGTGTTTTTAAAGCCAAAAGTTGATAAATGTTTTTTTAAAGCTGTTGCAAACCAGCCCTAAGTCTAATTGTGTACGCCTCTCTGCGCACCACAACCCCATACGCTGTCAGCAGTATTAGTATAGAGGTGTAAAGTAAATGAAAAAAAATAGGGAAAACTATCAAATAAGCCCCTGTACTATACCGAAAAAGTCGATTAGACCCTCGTACTTTACAAACACTCAATTAAGTCCTTGAACTATTAAAAAACGTTCAATTAAGCCCTTTTGGTCGGTACGTAATCGGTTTCCCGGTTAAATGTAACTCATTTCCCGACAGCCGCCGTTGCCGGGGTTCAAGCACATCATCGCCGTTATCGCCGTTTAACCGAGAAACCAGTTACTTACTGACCGAAAGGGCTTAATTGAACGTTTTTTAATAGTTCGGGGACTTAATTGAGTGTTTGTAAAGTATGAGGGCCTAATCGACTTTTTTGGCATAGTACGGGGGCTAATTTGATAATTTTCCCAAAAAATTAGAAAGAGAATATATTAAAACGAGTAAAGTAATGATAAAGTATGAAAGAGGAAGTAATATGCATGCTCGTCCCAAACTGTACGTACGAGGGCTTTGTGCTAATTATTGTAACTAGGTCTTACGTAATAAAGAAATTGCACAATAGTAATTAATAAATGCATTTTTATTACATATTAATATTACTCCGTACTATTTAATGTTTGTATTTAAAAAAATACTAAGATAGGAATTTTTAATGAAATAAATAAGGATTTTGTGTATTATGTAGACTATATTTAAAATTTTGGGTCTTCTAAATTGAGAGGCCTTGTGCGGTAGCACTTCTTGCACGCCCTCGTCCACGGCCCTGGCTATCAGCAATGCAAATTGTACGCCATATGCATGGAATCAGCTGAGGCGCGCACTGACAACCTAATTTGCAATTGAAAAAAAGAAAATTAGAAAATCATACGGAGTATGTGCTTACCGAGTAGGCATTGAGGTTGAGGCAAACAGGCATTGAGGTCGTTAGGGGCAGAGATGGTGAACAGAAGGGCTGAAACGCCGCTGAGGGTCGTGAGGCACTTCAGCCGTGGACGACGGGATGACGACACTGGAGGGCCTGGACGGCGGCTGTGTAGGATGAACTAGTGTCCTGGAGGCGGCACACGGTGGCGATATGGCGGCACGGTGGTGGCCTGGAGGTGCGGTGGCGACACTGGGTGGCGGCTTTGTCGCTTCAGTTGCTTGAAGTTCACGACTTTGACTTCTCTTCCGTTCTTTGGTGGTGTTTGGACCTGATTATTGAATCTGCTTCTGCTTCTTCAGGGTGCAAAGAAGAAGCTGAAGTGTTTGGATGAAAGTGCAAAAGTGATCCTAGTGCTCTAAATTACTCATAAAATCAGTTTTTTTTTAGAAGTTGGAGGAGACGTACTTCTAAAAACTGATTCTAATTCTGCTTCTACTTTAAAAAAGAAGAGAAGCAGAAGTTCCAAACACCTCTTTTGACTTCTCTCTCCTAATCTCCTCTATTTCCTCCAATTCCTTGGACCTAGGCCGAGTCTTTCTATTTCCTGTAATTGCTTGGACCTTGGCCGGCAGTTGTGCAATATTACTAGTGGAAATATCCGGTTAGGTCCACTTTTATGCTTAACATTTCATTTATGTCCAGCTAGATATTACTTTTCATATTTAAACTTTCGAATTTTCACTTTTAGTTTTATATTTCAAAAATGTCTAAACTATTAACCATACCGAATCAAATCCAAAATTCCAAACGATCTGAATGTGGCTCTGCGTCCACCTTCGTCTTCATCGATCTCCTCCAAGCTAGCTTCGGTCCATCTTCCATATCCGATCAATTTCCTCAATCGCCTCTCTCACAGACTCCACTTTAACCGTGCCGCTGTCACGCCCCAGACCGCAATCCAAGCGCGTGTACAACCGCCGTATAATCAAGTGACGTCACCCGCGAGTCAACCTCACTTAATTACACAAGGCGTTCGAGAATATAAACCATCCATACTCAGTAGTAAACATACATAACAACATCACACTTAAACCAATGAATAGCGGAAATATTCAACGGTAAGTCATAAGCCACAACCGGCCAACAACATGGGCATGCAAGCCCCAAAAGTAGTTTATAGCAAATAAAAATATCCATGAGCAATGTTTAGTCATTTGAAAGGAAATGAGGAAGCACGAACCACGTCTTCCTTGACTTGATGTCACCCGTAGAAAGGTGCAGGTAGCAAGCCCTAGCTTCAACCTGAAAATGGTGGGGCCCCCCGAAGGGGTCAGTACAAGTACCGAGCGAGTAGCAGGCTAAATATAGAATAACTAGCGTTTCAAGTATAAGACCCAAACATAGGATGATACATATACGTATAGTCTTTCCCCCAAGTTTGAAATACATATTAGTATACATACACTTGGAAATACCCGACCCGTAGGTCATTGTTTATTTGGGAAAATAATAGTAGCCAATATCCTTGACTTAAATCCCAACCCACCCATATACCTATGAGTGTATAGAACTCCTCCTTGTTCAAATAAATCATCATAAGGACACCGCCCGGTCCTAGATCATTAAACGTAATCTATGAGTTTTGAGGATACACGCCCGATCCTTGGGTACTCCACCCTATAATTGAGTTTTGAGGATAACCGCCCGATCCTTGGGTACTCCACCCTATATAACCGAGTTTTGAGGATAACCGCCCGATCCTTGGGTACTCCACCCTATATAACCGAGTTTTGAGGATACCGCCCGATCCTTGGGTACTCCACCCTATATAACCGAGTTTTGAGGATAACCGCCCGATCCTTGGGTACTCCACCCGACCTATGACTTACCACATATCGCACTAGATAGGGTCTATATCATATTTAGTCATTCATAACTAATTCAATACATAAGGCTTATGTATCACAATCCATGCAAAGCCATGCAATTATATAAATGTATAATTAACTAATATCAACCGATATTAACTAATCCATTATCCATCGGTCAACGTTGTCGTTGACCGCCAATTCAAGCCTTGTACCTATCAACTTAATCATCATATAATTAAGTTAATAATACTCATTTGTGCTTCTTTTACACTTCAAGCTAATATGCATTTTATACAATTCCTCATATCATATTTCCTGCATAAACAATTAATTCTTTTCATACAACTTAATAATGTTGGCTAATCACATGTTTAAATATCTTTTAAACATCATTATGAACACATATAACATTTATTTAGGTAATCTCATAATTAACCCAAAAGTTATAAGATATTAAGCCGTCCACTCACCTTGAACTAGCGTTAAGAAGTTCTACCCTTCTTGGTTGAACTCCGGTGAAACTCCGGCGACTTTTGGTCAACTCCGGCGACAATTCCGGCGACTTTTCCAACTTTGTGAAATCACTTGAAATACCCTTTACAAGTGCCTAACAAGGTTTTATAATCATAAAACTCATATTAATACAAATAACCTCTAAAAGGTTATTTTCCGGTGAACCGGTCATTTTGGCTTCTAAGTCCGTTTTTGGACGTAGAACCACCTTCCAACCCATGAATCCATACTTATAACATATGGAACCATACTAAAGGTCCTTCATATGATATATACTTCATATGGTGGAAGAAAAATAAAGGAGAAGTTATAATAAGGTCATTACCTTAATTATTCACACTTTTCCTAACTTTTGCCTTCTTAAATCCTCCTCCTTGGACCACTAGAGCTTGAGCTCGAATTTGCAGCAATGGAGGTGAGTTTGGAAGCTCTTCTTCTCTCCCTTGGGTGGCCTGGTCGAGCTAATGGGGTGAGGGGGTGATAGGATGGCCTTTTTGGCTCATCTCACCAATTATGTGGGGAAAGGGTCCCATCCTACCTCATGGTTGACCCTCCTCCCACCTTCCCTTGTCTTTGTAGCCCCCAAGGGTCACATTTGAGCTGAATAAAACGTGGGATGGCCCCCACTCATGTGGGAGGTCATCCCTTTGTGTCCCGATGTGTACAATCGGTCCCGAAAGTTGTATTTTTCGGACTGTTTTCAAATATATTTTATTTTATCGGGTCAAATAAAATATATTATGTGCTCTTACTCATTATTACATGTATAATGAATATACATCCCCCAACTTTAATTTATAAGCCTCCGAAATTCAGTTCGGGCTGTTATCTGATAAATTACCAGTACCGGTAATTTGGGCTTCTTTTGACCAATCGGTCAACTCCGGGCCTTTCCATGGCCCAAATGAAATATACACCACTATATATTTATTATCTAGACCAAGATGAATAAAATATATGGTCTCGGGACAGTCGGGCGGCCCTCGCTCCCGGTGTGGGTCCCACGTGCAATTTACTATTCACGCGAAAGAAATAATAAAAATTTACCACTTCGCAAATTCATTAATCATTTAATAAGGTTCAATACATTATTTACATGAAAGTAAATATATTTGGGGACGGTGTTACAAGTTCACCCCCCCTTATTTGGGATTTCGTCCCCGAAATCTAAGTATCTAATCGAAAAGAAATGGGTATTGCTCCCTCATGGAGACCTCGGTCTCCCAAGTTTCTTCTTCGACTCGATCACTCCTCCAAAGAACCTTTACCATAGGAATCTCCTTATTCCTAAGCTTCTTCACTTGTTGACCAACAATCTTCACTGGTTCCACCGCATATTGCAAATCCTCACGGATCTCTACCGGTGGTTTCTCAAGAATATGAGATGGGTCTCGTATGTACTTCTTGAGCATTGATACATGAAACACGTCATGTATCTTCTCAAGTTCAGGCGTCAACTTGAGACGGTAAGCCACGGCTCCAATCCTTTCAAGGATCTCAAATGGACCAACGTATCGGGGGTTAAGCTTTCCCCTCGATACGAATCGGATGATGCCCTTCCAAGGAGAAATCTTTAGGAAGACCTCATCACCGACTTCGAACTCCAACGGTCTCCGCCGTTTATCAGCGTAACTCTTCTGTCGGTCCTGAGCGGCCTTCAGTCTATCTCGAATGACCCTCACCTTGGCCTTGGTGATCTCGACTAGTTCCACTCCTTCGAGTTTGGCCTCGCCAACCTCGTCCCAACACAATGGTGTTCTGCATTTTCTCCCATACAATGCCTCATATGGAGGCATGCCGATACTTGCTTGATAACTGTTGTTATAAGCAAACTCCACTAGGGCCAAATGCTTGTCCCAACTTCCCTGGAACTCCAAAGCACATGCCCTAAGCATGTCTTCCAGAATCTGTATCACCCGCTCGGACTGTCCATCGGTCTGTGGGTGAAAAGCTGTGCTAAACTTCAGTTTAGTTCCCAAAGATGCCTGAAACTTTGGCCAAAATCGGGATGTGAATCGTGGATCCCTATCCGAGACAATGGATATTGGGACTCCATGTAATCTCACAATCTCCTCCGTATATAGCTTGGCCAGTCTTTCAAGAGGATAAGTAATGTTGATAGGCAAAAAGTGTGCACTCTTGGTGAGCCTATCAACCACTACCCAAACTGCATCATAGTTGTTCACTGTTCGTGGTAGCCCCACCACGAAGTCCATGGTCACGTGCTCCCACTTCCACTCTGGGATGATGAGTGGTTGTAAGAGCCCTGCTGGGTGCTGATGCTCTGCCTTAACTTGCTGGCAAGTAAGGCATCGACTCACAAACTCTGCAATATCCTTCTTCATACCTGACCACCAGTAACTTCCCTTCAGATCTCGGTACATCTTAGTACCCCCTGGATGCATGGCATATGCTGAAGAATGAGCCTCCTCAAGTATAGCCTTCTGGAGCTCCTCATTCTTTGGTACGCACACACGATCCTTAAATAATAAAAGACCATCATCACGTACCCGAAAGTCATCAACGGGCCCCTCAAGGATCCGTTCACGGATCTTCTGACATTCCCCGTCAATGGCCTGACATCTACTGATCTCACTCAGTAGTGTGGGCCTAACCTCAAATCTAGCAATGAGAGCCCCGCATGTGGATACCTCCACGCGCGCCCTCAATGCCCGTAGACATGTGAGTAACGTCCCCGACGTACTCTTCCTGCTTAGCGCATCGGCCACCACGTTGGCCTTTCCGGGATGATAGTCGATGATCAAATCATAGTCCTTGATCAACTCCATCCATCTCCTTTGTCTCATATTCAACTCTTTCTGAGTGAATACATACTTCAAACTCTTATGATCAGTAAAAATGTGGCATGTCTCCCCGTAGAGATAATGCCTCCAAATCTTCAGTGCAAACACTACCGCCCCCAACTCTAGGTCGTGAGTAGGGTAGTTCACCTCGTGTTTTCTCAATTGCCTAGAAGCATAGGCAATCACCTTACCGTTTTGCATTAGTACACATCCGAGCCCTTGGATGCTAGCATCGCTGTAAATGTCATACCCTATCCCCTGTATGGGTAGGGCAAGGACTGGTGCTTCGGTAAGTCGTTTCTTCAGTTCAAGGAACCCTTTCTCACACTTGTCGTCCCATATGAACTTGGCCCCTTTCTTTGTGAGCTTCGTTAATGGAGACGCCAATACGGAGAATTTTTCAACAAATTTACGATAGTATCCCGCTAAGCCAAGGAAACTACGTATCTCTTTCACATTCTTGGGTCTCTCCCAATCCATGATAGCTTTTATCTTGGCGTTATCCACAGCTACGCCCGAACCGGATATGACGTGACCGAGAAAACCAATCTCCTTGAGCCAAAATTCGCATTTAGAGAACTTGGCAAAGAGTTGCTTTTCCCTTAGCCGATCAAGTATAAGCCCCAAATGATGCTCGTGCTCCTCCTCACTCTTGGAGTATATCAAGATATCATCAATGAATACTATCACAAATTGATCTAAGTATTCACTAAACACCCGGTTCATCAAGTCCATGAATGCCGCCGGTGCGTTGGTTAAACCAAATGACATTACAAGGAACTCGTAATGACCATACCTAGTGCGGAATGCACTCTTAGGTATGTCGCTCTCCTTGATCTTCAACTGATGATACCCCGACCTCAAATCAATCTTCGAGAACACTATTGCCCCCCGAAGTTGGTCAAACAAGTCATCAATCCTCGGTAAGGGATACCTGTTCTTGATTGTGACCTTGTTCAATTGTCGGTAGTCAATACACATTCTTAGTGTACCATCCTTCTTCTTCACGAAGAGTACGGGTGCCCCCCACGGTGAATGACTGGGTCTGATGAATCCGTTGTCCAATAATTCTTGTAGTTGGACCTTCAACTCTTGAAGTTCGGCCGGTGCCATTCGATAAGGAGGAATCGAAATGGGTTTGGTTCCCGGCTCCACTTCAATTACAAATTCAATCTCTCTATTGGGTGGAAGCCCCGGTAGGTCTTTGGGAAAGACATCCGGGTATTTGCACACGACCCGTACATCTTTGATGTCGACTTCCTTCTTGGTATCGTCCACCACGTAGGCAAGGTATGCGTGGCATCCCTTCCTCATCATCTTCCGTGCTCTCATCACGGATATTATACAAGCATTAGATTTCCCCCGATCTCCCTCGAAACATAGCGTGTTTCCTTGATCATCCTCGAGCTCTAACACCTTGGTGTAGCAATCTACTCGAGCATGGTGTTTCTCGAGCCAATCCATTCCTAGGATTGCATCGAACTCCAACATGCTTAGAGGTACGAAATCACAAGTCAAAGGTTGACCCGTCACTTCTACCTCACACGACGGATAGTAATGATTTCTCTCCACGTCGTCTCCTAACGGTGTGGAGACTAGCAACGTTTGAGTCATAGGTGTCAATGGCACGTCAAGGCCCTCGGCGAACGCCTCACTCACAAATGAGCGTTGTGCCCCGGTATCAATGAGGATCCTCGCACACCTACCATTGATCTTTAATGTTCCTACATTTATACACCATGTAAGATACATTTTCTAATGTTTTTACACATTTTTAGGAGGTTATTAGGCTCATACTAATGTTTGGAATCAAACGGGGGTCCAAACGTAGAAGAACGGGGCGAAAAAATCAAGTTTCGGCTATTGGGGGTCCACGCACGGCGTGCCTGGGTGGCACGCACGGTCGTGCGTGAGTGAGAAAATCGAAACCCGCCACTGCCGGCTACGCACGATCGTGCGTAGCTGGTCACGCACGATCGTGCGTCCCAGGCACGGCGTGCCTGACCTGCACGCACGGCGTGCGTCTGTGCGGAATAAGGCCAGGGGCTACTGCCTCGCACGCACGGTCGTGCGTCTGTGGGTACGCGCGATCGCGCGTAGTTGTTTTTAGCCCGTTTCGCCCCGAATTCGCGGGGTTTGACCCCGGGGTGGCCCGCACCCAAACCCAATGACTTATATGACCCAAATAAGCCTAGAAATACAGGAAAATAAGTGTATTACCTGCAACGGAGTCCGGGTTTGCTCGTGCGTCCGCCTCGGTCATTGCGTACACTCGGGCTTGGGTCCCACCTTGGTTGACGGATGCGGCATGACTTGTGGATGCGCCGCCTCTTCCCGTGCCGCCGTTTGACGGTCCCGCACGGTTCCTTCCCGTCATGGTCCCTCCCCCGGCTCCCGAGGCACTCTCTTGCATCAATTGAGGGCAATTGGCCTTCATATGGCCCGCATTCCCGCACTTAAAACACCTCGGTGGTTCACTGCACTTCCCAAAGTGTTGTTTTGAGCAATTGGGACATCTAGGTGGCCCCGAGTTCTGTGGCCTAGGTCCGTGCCACCTCGCATCCCTGTTCTTCTTTGCCGGTGGGGCCGGCGCCTTGAATGAACCACCGCCACCACCACCACCCCCGTGGTTGTTTCTTCGAGAATGATCGGGTGGTCCCGAATTATTCCACTTCCTCTTCTTCGCCTCTTCGGCGTCCCTTGCTTTCCTCTCATTCCACTGGGCCTCTCCAAGAAGACCCTGTTCCACCACCTCGCTAAATGACATGTGGCGAGAGTATGTAGCTCGGTCGCGGATGTCCAAGAGTAATGCATCCCAGAAGTGCTCCGTCATGCGGTTTTCATCAACCGCGTACTCTGGCAAGAACCTCGCCAAGGTTCTAAACTCTTGTTCCAGCTGCTTAACCGTGCCGCCATCTTTCTGTTTGAGGTTAGTGTACTCTCTCCGTTTCACATTCACCTCGTACTCGGAGTAGTATTGAGCATAGAACTCTAGCTCAAAGTCCGCCCATGTTATTTCCCCATGGTACTTCCCTTCCACACTCTCCCACCACGTAGAGGCTATCCCTTCAAGTAGCCGTGAAGCGACAGTCAACTTCACGTCCGGTGTGATTTGCATGTCTCTTGATGCATCCTTCACCTTCTTAATCCAATCGGCGGCAACGGTAATGTCACCGGTGCCGTCAAAGGACCTACACCCCAAGGCCCTAGCCTCCTTGAGGTACTTGGAGATTCTCACAACAAAACCTCCTTCACGCCCCCCTTGTGACGCCGCTGGGGTGGCCACGGAAGCTCCCCGGCTCCCTTGACCCGAACCACCACGAGAGCCACGCCTCGCTTGGCGCCTAAGGTCTCTCCTCTGTTTCTCCTTTTGATACCACTCAAGTAATTCACCCATTTGGGCGAAGCGGGCATCACTTTCATCATTGTCCTCATCGGTGTATGTGTCACCCCCATCATATGGGGTCTCCTCATGCTCTGTCTCAGGAACATACGTAGAGTCATAGTCCTCGGTGTTGGTTTCATACACCGAGCTTACATGGCCATCACTCACAGTTTGAGCTTGATGACCTCCACGGCTTCCACGGCCTCCACGGCCTCCTCTTGAACCCCGAGATGCAGCCCGGCTTCCCCTTTGGGATGTTACCGGTGCCTGCCCCCTCGGATTGTTCCTGGTCCGCATTCGCCTGCCCTCCATTTCTGAAAGAAATATGGATGAGTCATTAGACTCCTATAAATGTCAATTGACGGAAGAACGTTACAGACACGTATTGGTCTAAGTCACCACCATACCAATTGTTAAGGGTACCGTCTTAACAATTAGAGGCCTTGCAACTTAGGCTCCAATAGTCCCATAACGTCAAAATCCAATGCTCATGGTTTTCGGTAAAAACTCTTTCATAAAATCTCATGTGAGAGGTTGATTATATAGTTTAGAACTGAGATGGCTCTGATACCACTTAATTGTCACGCCCCAGACCGCAATCCAAGCGCGTGTACAACCGCCGTATAATCAAGTGACGTCACCCGCGAGTCAACCTCACTTAATTACACAAGGCGTTCGAGAATATAAACCATCCATACTCAGTAGTAAACATACATAACAACATCACACTTAAACCAATGAATAGCGGAAATATTCAACGGTAAGTCATAAGCCACAACCGGCCAACAACATGGGCATGCAAGCCCCAAAAGTAGTTTATAGCAAATAAAAATATCCATGAGCAATGTTTAGTCATTTGAAAGGAAATGAGGAAGCACGAACCACGTCTTCCTTGACTTGATGTCACCCGTAGAAAGGTGCAGGTAGCAAGCCCTAGCTTCAACCTGAAAATGGTGGGGCCCCCCGAAGGGGTCAGTACAAGTACCGAGCGAGTAGCAGGCTAAATATAGAATAACTAGCGTTTCAAGTATAAGACCCAAACATAGGATGATACATATACGTATAGTCTTTCCCCCAAGTTTGAAATACATATTAGTATACATACACTTGGAAATACCCGACCCGTAGGTCATTGTTTATTTGGGAAAATAATAGTAGCCAATATCCTTGACTTAAATCCCAACCCACCCATATACCTATGAGTGTATAGAACTCCTCCTTGTTCAAATAAATCATCATAAGGACACCGCCCGGTCCTAGATCATTAAACGTAATCTATGAGTTTTGAGGATACACGCCCGATCCTTGGGTACTCCACCCTATAATTGAGTTTTGAGGATAACCGCCCGATCCTTGGGTACTCCACCCTATATAACCGAGTTTTGAGGATAACCGCCCGATCCTTGGGTACTCCACCCTATATAACCGAGTTTTGAGGATACCGCCCGATCCTTGGGTACTTCACCCTATATAACCGAGTTTTGAGGATAACCGCCCGATCCTTGGGTACTCCACCCGACCTATGACTTACCACATATCGCACTAGATAGGGTCTATATCATATTTAGTCATTCATAACTAATTCAATACATAAGGCTTATGTATCACAATCCATGCAAAGCCATGCAATTATATAAATGTATAATTAACTAATATCAACCGATATTAACTAATCCATTATCCATCGGTCAACGTTGTCGTTGACCGCCAATTCAAGCCTTGTACCTATCAACTTAATCATCATATAATTAAGTTAATAATACTCATTTGTGCTTCTTTTACACTTCAAGCTAATATGCATTTTATACAATTCCTCATATCATATTTCCTGCATAAACAATTAATTCTTTTCATACAACTTAATAATGTTGGCTAATCACATGTTTAAATATCTTTTAAACATCATTATGAACACATATAACATTTATTTAGGTAATCTCATAATTAACCCAAAAGTTATAAGATATTAAGCCGTCCACTCACCTTGAACTAGCGTTAAGAAGTTCTACCCTTCTTGGTTGAACTCCGGTGAAACTCCGGCGACTTTTGGTCAACTCCGGCGACAATTCCGGCGACTTTTCCAACTTTGTGAAATCACTTGAAATACCCTTTACAAGTGCCTAACAAGGTTTTATAATCATAAAACTCATATTAATACAAATAACCTCTAAAAGGTTATTTTCCGGTGAACCGGTCATTTTGGCTTCTAAGTCCGTTTTTGGACGTAGAACCACCTTCCAACCCATGAATCCATACTTATAACATATGGAACCATACTAAAGGTCCTTCATATGATATATACTTCATATGGTGGAAGAAAAATAAAGGAGAAGTTATAATAAGGTCATTACCTTAATTATTCACACTTTTCCTAACTTTTGCCTTCTTAAATCCTCCTCCTTGGACCACTAGAGCTTGAGCTCGAATTTGCAGCAATGGAGGTGAGTTTGGAAGCTCTTCTTCTCTCCCTTGGGTGGCCTGGTCGAGCTAATGGGGTGAGGGGGTGATAGGATGGCCTTTTTGGCTCATCTCACCAATTATGTGGGGAAAGGGTCCCATCCTACCTCATGGTTGACCCTCCTCCCACCTTCCCTTGTCTTTGTAGCCCCCAAGGGTCACATTTGAGCTGAATAAAACGTGGGATGGCCCCCACTCATGTGGGAGGTCATCCCTTTGTGTCCCGATGTGTACAATCGGTCCCGAAAGTTGTATTTTTCGGACTGTTTTCAAATATATTTTATTTTATCGGGTCAAATAAAATATATTATGTGCTCTTACTCATTATTACATGTATAATGAATATACATCCCCCAACTTTAATTTATAAGCCTCCGAAATTCAGTTCGGGCTGTTATCTGATAAATTACCAGTACCGGTAATTTGGGCTTCTTTTGACCAATCGGTCAACTCCGGGCCTTTCCATGGCCCAAATGAAATATACACCACTATATATTTATTATCTAGACCAAGATGAATAAAATATATGGTCTCGGGACAGTCGGGCGGCCCTCGCTCCCGGTGTGGGTCCCACGTGCAATTTACTATTCACGCGAAAGAAATAATAAAAATTTACCACTTCGCAAATTCATTAATCATTTAATAAGGTTCAATACATTATTTACATGAAAGTAAATATATTTGGGGACGGTGTTACAGCCGCCACCGCTCTCTCAATCCATCTTAACGTGTCTTCTCCAATCCCTAATTTGATTGTGGAATGAAGGCCGACTTTGAAGGGTTGCCAACATCGGTTTCCACAACAATTTGTTCACTCATAGCTTCAGATTGGTTGATAATAATGAGTCGTTGGTTCCATAGCCTTGAATGGATCAACGATTTTGTATCTGTAATAGAGTCGCCTATGGGAGAATGAACAACAATTGTGCTAAAAATTGGGGGTTCTTCTGATGAAAACGGAAGGGACGATTCTCCAACCAACCGGTATTCTTCGCACTCTTAAACCGGTTCTATATCGATGAAGGATGGAGATCGGCAGTCTCTCACCACCTTCCTCATAATTTTGGTTATGATAAAAAAATTATCCTGATTCCAGATCTACAATTCGGCATATTTATTGGAGATTCCGTTTGGTGATGAAAATCATATCTCCCTTAGCAATTTCTAGGTCTTTTACCTTTCAGAAATGTTGTTGGAGTTGATCGTAGTGTTCTATCATTCTATCCGTTCTTAGGTTTGGTTTTCTTCCTGATATGATTGGCATTGTGTAGGTTCGGTTGGCTGATGGAACACCTATGTGAAGTGATAGTTTTTCTAGCTCTGTTAGATTCAAATTTGAGATTCCTGCTAGCAAAGCTTATGACTTACAATTTAATTGAGTGGAAAGTGATAGTTTTTCTTGATTACACATGATCTTGTACCAAATAATGTGCTTCCTAAAGACTTTTTTCATGCAATAAAGCTAGTTGATTACATTGATTTACAGCTTTGTAAGTTAATATGAGCTTGTTACATTGATTTAATTTATTTCCAGCATCATGTTTGACTAAAAGTTCAAAACAAGATATTAATTTGTATTGAAAAGTTGAGATTAGCTCTTTGCTCTGCTATTTCTTTCTAATGAGGCAGTGTACACTTTTAAGACTTAACTAGTATTCATTTTATTATTCGTTATGAGTATGCATTCTTTTTTTTTTAAATGCTTAAGTGGAGACTATGGAATGAGATGATCATCCATCAGCAAAGGGTTGAGACTATGACAACAAATTAAACCATGAATTGAAACACTACATTTGACAGGCAGAAAAAATCAAAAACAAAAATGGGAATGTTAAGGGAAAATACATTTTAAGTGGGAATCTCAAACAATTCAGCAATTGACACTCTTTAGAGCAGAAACGTCATTAGTCCATAAGCTAACTTTATCATCAATTATTCAAAGCCATGTTTTGATGTGTGGATACATTTTGATGTATGTATAAATTGTATAGGTGGATTGTTTCCTTATAATACTTGATTTGAGATTTGTGTCTATTGTATTCTCAATGCAGGTGCATAATAGAAGTACATGGAGATATTAAGATGACTAAGAAGATCAAGTGATCAACAAGAGAATGAAGACAAGAGAGACAAAATGATAGATTGTGTCAAGATGCACAAGAAGAAGAAGAATGTGAAGATGCATAATAGATAAATGTAGCATATTGAAATGATAGAATGATTATATATTTGTTGTGATACTTTTTATATATATATATTTTGTTTCTTTTTGTTGTACCATTACTACCATATGTGTTGCTTTTTGTTTCACCTTGTTTTTGTTGTTGTATTATGTTTCTTGTTGTTGATTCTGATGTTTGTTGTTTATTTACATTTCCATTTGTTTTTGTTCCATTTATATAAAACTAAAGGAACTAGATCTAAGAGCAAACCAAGCCCATATTCAAAAGGTTTGTGTTGCTTTGAGCACAGATTTCGAAAATTTCCAACATACACCGAGCTTTATATATTTTATCAGTGTGATTTGTTTATCCCAATTATGTTCATTTAAACAGCATTACAAGATGTCCAAATTGGAGCTTGAGGTATCATCATTGTCAGAAGTGATAACCTGCAGAATCCCTGCTCAAGATGCTTATAAGCTAGAGCATGATATGAATCCCATCCTTTCAAATTGTGCTCTCTTTTGAGTTTAACTTGATTTTCCTCAAATAAAAAACTCTTCCCTATATAAGATTACAAGTAGTGCTGGACTCGGGCCGGTTCGGGCCCGGTTCGGGCCTGGGCCCGGCCGAGCCTTGGGCCTGGAAAGTTGGGCCCGAGCCCGAGCCGCCGGTGGGCGGTTCCAGTTCCGGTTCCGGTTCCGGGCCAAACCGGGCCGGGCCGGGCCTAACCGGTTATAATTTTTTTTTTTGGCTCTTCTATTTAACCCCCAACCCCTCCCCCTCAACCCCAAACCACCCCAAACCACCTCAAATGGCCCAAAATACCTAATCCAACCCAAAATTTAAAAAAAAATTCAAAAAAAAAAAAAAATTAAAAACCGGCCCGAACCGGGCCCGAACCGGCCGGGCCGGTTCACCAAAAACAGGGCCCGAGCCCGAACCGCCCAGCAGCCGGGCCGGGCCGGGCCGAACCGAACCGGTGGACCCACCGACCCCCGGGCCGGGCCGGGCCAAATAGTAACCGGGCCGGGCCGCCCGGCCCGAGTCCACCACTAATTACAAGCAATTGGTTTGTTCCTTCTCCAATTCTATACGGCATCAATTTGGTAAACAAATTAATCTAGCTGAAAATTTTGATTTTTTCCTACAGACAAGGCCATATGGAATTTTATGTCTCTTATTTGCCTTTTTACATGGCTGAAGCGTCGCTCTAATTTTCTTAGTATGCGCACTTCTTTGCCTAAATCAAATTTGAGTGTACTTGTAATACTTGCACAAACATTCTACCTGCAAAGTATCAGCTCCATCCACATTAGCACACCTATATAAGAGTACTTTATGCCTCTTGTTAATTCACTCTTGTTCATTTGTTTACAGAACTGCACTTCTCCAATGACATACTTCTCTTTCTAGCATAAGTTCTAGCTCAAATTGAGGTCTCGTTTACATTATTTATTATGAATAAAATTCTTTTGATATGCATATATATGTAACATTTTGGTTATATAGGTGTGTTGGTTCCTTATAATAATTTCTTTGAATTTTGTGTCATGGTGATTGCATTCCTATTGTCAAGACATGATAGAAAAGAAGTACATGAAATTGCAAGGCTGAGAAGATTGACAACAAAAGTGAAGACAACAGAGAAAAACCTTTTAAATTGTGTGTTAAGACGCAACATAAAAGGAACAAGAAGTATGTAGAACCAAGACAATAGATGTAATAGATAAATGTAATAAATTGTAAGAAGAGGTTAAATTATGTATATGTTGTGATATTTTTATATGTTGTTTTTGTTGCTGTTTGTTGCATTCTATGTGTTGATTATTGTTGTATTATGTTGTTTTTTGTTGCATCATGTTTTTTATTTTTTATTATTCATATTGATTTTTTGTTTATTTAAATTTATTTTTATATTTCTTAGTGTTGGAATAAAAAATCATACACATTACAGGCACACAAAGACCTAAAAAGATAAATACGGATTTATGAATAAACAAATTAAAGTCCAAGTAAAAGCATCATAAGATGTGATAACAACTCCTAACAAAGAGATGTAGCCAAATTGTTGCGGCCACAAGAGTTTGATAACAAAGGGACAGTTCCAAAATAAAATAAAAATAATGATGATGATGATGATAATAGTAGTAGTAGTGATGATGATGATGATGATGATGATGATGATGATGATGATGATGATGATGATGATGATAATGATCATCATCATAATAATAATAATTCACATAAAGTTGAATTTTTATCTTCTATCTACATAACACAAAACGTAATGTAGAGGAAAAGATTAAAGAGATATTACCCAAAATAGGACTAAAAAGGTTTGAAAATTCCAAAATAGAATTTCCATGTTTTTATTTCTGAAATAGGACTAATTACTGTCATGTTTTGGCAGTATCAGACTTCAAACATGGCAGTATTTTCCAACCTTGGCAGTAATTACTCCTATTTTAGGAATAAAAAACATGACAGTTCTATTTTGGAATTTCCAAACTGTTTTAGTCCTATTTAGCTGGACGGGAAGGTCGTCAAATGATTTTTTCAAGTTAACTGGTCCGGAATATGTATTTTCCGGACCAGTTAACTTGCAAAAATCATTTGACGACCTTCCCGATCGAATTTTGAGCTGAAATTTGGTATGGACAAACTAGACTTGATGAGGAACATGCTCAAAAAATTTCATCAAAAAATTCCACCGGGAAGGTGCTCAAACGGGCTCGGCCGGACGGGGCAGCCCGTCAGGCCGGCCTGATGAGAAGAGCACTCTATATATATATATATATATAGCATTTTTGGATTTGTATGATGCAGTTATATACTATCGTATATTCAACCTATGCCATTTTATGCTTTGGATTAGCAGGGGCGGACCCAGGAAATCCATCTTGGGGGTTCAAAATATTTTTGGGAGGGCGAAAAATTATTTTTTGAGGGGAGGGGGGGATTACTTTTCATATATATATATACCCTAAAAAAAATTGTTGGGGGGCGGTAGCCCCCCTGGGTCTCTACTACGGTCCGCCCATGTGGATTAGACTATCATACCTTTTCCAATAGAATTGAATGACTATATTTAGGATGTTTTTACTTGGACTGTAATTTGTTCTAGACCAGACCAGACCAGACCAGTCCAGACCAGACCAGTTCAGACCAGACCAGACCAGACCAGAATTTGATAGTTATAAAATACAAAGAAACCAGACCTTACCAGACCAGACCAGACCAGTTCAGACCAGACCAGATCAGACCAGACCAGCAAATTACAGTTCAAGTAAAAACATCCTTAGCCAGCATTTGGGGTCTGGAGTATAATACGTATTCATTATACTACGTATTAAGGAGTACGTGGGTTTTGAACTTAAGCCCCCTTTGGAAATTCAGAAAGCAATTAGAAAGGATCAACATCATGTTTTTTTTTACACAAATTCAAATTTTATTCGTTCAGATATCAAAGTTACATGATTGGGGGGACTAATTAAAAACCTTACCCATTAATTTAAACTGAAAGAACCGAAAGTTACAGATAAGGCCCAAGTGCCCAAGTTACAGGATCAACATCATGTATGCATGCATTCATCTTATCTTCTTTTCCAAGCCGAGTTCATACTCTAACTTAATACGGAGTACTTTCTACAAAAAAATATAATGTGTATATGTGTGACACGACTTTATTTCACTCATAGAGAAACTTTTATGAATAATTACAATATCAAATAGGGAATTTATGGATTATAACATAGTCAATGCCTTGTCCACTATTGCATTGTCCTATAAGGTTCATATGCCTTGTCCACTATTGCATTGGTATTATATATATACTCGGTATTAGATTATTACGGAGTATATATGTAAGCTCTGGATCCAATCATTCATAATCTAAGACTTCAAAGATGAACTATGTATTTTGTAGTGAAGTGCCTGCTTCCAGATGTACATAGCTATCTCAATGCCCAAGAAAAGATGGTCAGTTGGAAAAATTAGATAAGTCACGCCTTTAGACTTTTGCAACACAAAATTAGACGTGTTTTTTTAAATAAACTTCAAATGTTTAAATAATTCACTGTCTGTCGAAATAGTTCACAACAGGTTTTGATATAGTCCCCCTCTTTCTTACTCATCCTGTTGGTGTGTTAATAAATCTTGATAAATGTCCCCCGGCATTTACCCCAGGATAAAAAAAAGTTTAAATAATTCAAGTTCCTTGTGCTTCAAGGCCCTAACTAGCCTGCAAGCTCTAATAATAAATCATCGAACAGCTTGCAATCCCACAAAAATCACTCTACAAAACGATGGTTGCAGTGTATCTAGGTTGATCTAGTGTGGATCGGAGTACTCTGGCCATACGAGTATTATCGTCGGCACCGTAGACTTGAGTGGTCTCGACTCTCCAGCGCTCAAGGAATTTGTTGAGGAGTATTGCATCCTTTGCCGGTGAATAGGTGGGAGAAGTGTTTCTTCGTACGAGTCCTCCCTGCAAAATGGGTAAGAAAGCTCGTGACCAATTGGCATCAAGAGTAGATGGCACATACAAGGGCAGATCTAGCATTTGCATTGAGGTGGGGCCAGGGGCGGACGTACGTCTTGTTGAATGGGGGCACATGTCCGGGCACATGCCCCCAATAAGATGTTAATTTTTAGCTTTATCTAGTTATATTTTAGTACAAAAAATAGAAATGCCCCCAATAAAATAGTAAAAGTGCCCCCGGCTCTTATGTCTACGAAAAAGTGAAAAACTCTAAGTTGATTATCCAAAAGCAAGTAATCAATTACTGAATCTTCGTTTTTTAATTTTATGGGCTTCTCTCGACTAATCTTTTCCCTTCTTTACTATTTTACTTTTATTTTTGCATATATGATTTTTTTTTTCTATTTAAATTTATATAATGATTGATTATAGTGTCTAAATTTTAATGGGTACTATCTCTATCCCTAATTAGTTACTCCGTATTTTGTTTTTATCATTTCAGGTTGTCACAAAATAATCCTCTTATTTCCTTTTTACAAAAATATTTAGTTCATTAGTTCATACAATTTTATACTCCGTAGTTCTTACTTGAATTTCAATTGCATCATTTACCTTTTCAATCACTTTATTTATAAGTATTGTACATACAAATCCAAATAAGATACTCCTTAATTTATTCGGGGTATAGGGAGTAGCATTTAGTTAAATTTTAGTTTATGTGATTGTAATAGGTTCCATTTCTGGAATAAGAAGTAATCCACATTTGTACCAACTACCAAGAGCCTGTTTGATGAACCTCTTTTTTGACTTATTATGATTACTGGCAAATCTTTTCACCAAATACGTAACTTTTGACTTTGCGCGGTGAATTGTGTCATAATAAGAAAAAGTAAGGTTGGAGTTGTTTTTTTTACTGTATTGAACGAAATTACTGTTGCCGACCCCAATATCGTTTGGGACTAAGGCTTGGATGTTGATTGAACGAAATTACTATTGAGGATCATGTTAAATATTTTTATATAATTTTTTCTTGAATTATATAATAAAATACATTTTAAATATAATTTTTCCATAAATTAGCAGAATCAGCCAATCCAAACACTTTAACCAGAACTTCATAAATTTATAGCAGAATCAGTAAGAGGAGACGATTTGCGTATTACCAAACGGGCTCTAAACCTTTTAATTTTGCCCCCAATAACATTTTTCCCTGGATCCGCCACTGGGTGGGGCCAAAATTTAATCACGTAACTTACTTTGCAAAAATGTCAAAAATAACAAAATGTAGTTGAATAATATTACAGAAATATCAAAGAAAAAAATGTATAACAGAACTGACAATTTAATTATCTTAAAAGAGTCATAGATACCGAACCGAAATTGGCACAATTACTGAAATATTCAGTACCAATTTTCAAGTCGATTTCTCGAAAATCAATTTTCTTTGACTCCCATAGTCTATGCTCTATGTAAATAAGTAAACTAATTAAATGTCACCCACCAAGCGTACAATGAGTTGAATTATTAAGTAGTATTATTCAGATAAATATTCAAAAGACCAATGAATTGAACTAATTAATTTTTCAGACTAATATTCATAATTCTTAAAAATCGAACTAATCAATTCTTCAAGCTAATATTCAAAATCCCAATGAATTGAACTAATTAATTTACCGGGCCAATAACTAAAAGTCTAATAAATTGACCTAGCCTAATTATTTTTTTAGACTAATATTCAAAATTCCAATGATTTAAAATATTAAATTTTCAAAAAGTCCAATGTATAAAACTGATCGATGGAGATGGCGTTGAAGGAATAATCCTTCTCTTCTTCCATGTGGGACAAAGAAGAAAAATTGGAAATTTTAAAACATTAAACACACTAGTCTTCAAAAATTTAGACAGTGTATCTAAAAATGAACTTGTGCTGCACTAAAAAATTACGTAGTATAAGCGTATGTCAGCAGCGGTCATTGTACGGTGAGTATACTTCCATCAGGCCAACATGAGTAATGTTCAAAATTCGGTATTACCTATTATTATAGCATAACTATTGAAACACTATTAATATATACATAATATATATAAACTAGTAATTATATTTTTTAAGCATGGGGCTAGGCCCTCCCTGACCATGGGCCAGATCCGCCCCTGGGCACATATACTCGTCGGTAGCACCGAGCATGAACGTATGGCAACCGTAAAACACACGATGTGTCGGGTAGCGCGGCAGCAGAACTGGTGGTGGTGGGACCATTAAGTGCTGCACCGCTTGGGGCGTGAGGTGCCAGCCCACCGTGCTAGGGACACGACAATGGGATCCTTTGAATATTTTATGTGATATTATCATTTGTGAGAGGTGAATCTTTTTTTTTTGTCATTGAAAAGATGCTAGATGTTTTCATGTCATTAGCCTTAGTAAGATGATTTCTTAGTAATTTATATTGTGTAATATTTTATTATTTCTTTTTACTACCTCCGTTTTTAAACAAGTGTAATATGTTGAATTTTACACTGTTCACATGTTATACTTTGACTACATTTTATTTATTAATGTATTGATATATCTTTTCAAAAAAATATTGTTAGATTTTCTCATTATAAATTTTCAATTTTTTTTTTATTTTTTTTACTGATAGAGAATTATATATATTAACAGTCAAAGTTGTGCTTCGGCAAATGTAAAAAGTTGTTTGTTGTACTTGCTTAAGAACGGAGGAAGTATATATTTTATTCCCTTTCATATTTTATTTAAATATAAATACAAAAAGATGAGATGAACTACTCCCTCCGTTCTTTTTTATTAGTCTCTTTAGGCTTTGGCACAGGTTTTAAGAGTAAAGTAGTAGAGGTAATGTAAGGATGTTTTTACTTGGACTGTAATTTGCTAGTCTGGTCTGGTCTGATCTGGTCTGGTCTGGTAAGGTCTGGTTTCTTTGTATTTTTATAACTATCCAAGTCTGGTCTGGTCTGGTCTGGTCTGAACTGGTCTGGTCTGGTCTGGACTGGTCTGGTCTGGTCTGGGACAAATTACAGTCCAAGTAAAAACATCCTAAAAAGGTGTAATGAGTAGTGGGTAAATGAAAAAGTAGGAAAGAGAAAGGGGTAATGGTAATAAAAGTGAGGGTATAAAGGTATATTTAAAGTAAAAACTTTCCTTAAATGGAAAGGAGGACAGATAAAAAAACGTCCCAAAAAGGAAAGAAGGACTAATAATAAAGAACGGAGGGAGTATTATTTTCATTTTCTATATCTAAAATATAAAATTGAGTTAATTACCAATTTAGGAGTAAAAAGTTTATAATTTGCCAAAATAGGAGTATTCACGTAACCTATGTTTGATAGGAGTCTTTTAAGACCAAGTTGACAAAAATAACCCTCTTGTAAATCGCATAAGCGACTTAAAATTGAAGGCTCATCATTCAAGAGTCGGTAAAAAAGCATTGGCATAAAACTTCAAAAACCCGGCCTTGTTGGTGTACCACTGCTGTCGCTGGTGCTATCTGCCTCCGCCTCCGCCTCCAGCCTCCCACACAGGTGTTGCCCACCTCCACCTCCAATCCCGGCGTTGCCATCCATCTCTGTCCAACCGCCATAGCTATCGGCCGCCGCCCAACCTACCTCGCCGGCTAAAACTGCCGTCATCGCTATCCCTGAAGATTAATTACAAATCTTCAATGAAAATGAATTTTTTAAACTGTCAAAATATTGGCAGATTTTATGTGGCAGATTTGAACAAAACTGCATAATCTTGGCAGAATATGAACTCGACAACTACATTTATGCCATGAACTTGGCAAAAATTTATGCCATCATCCAAAAATTGAGAAAATCAGGAAAATTTGAAAAATTATAAACTGGAAATACGAAATAGAAGTCCAACAATCAATGAACCGAATGCCAAAAAAAAAGAGGAATAGAAAAAATCTGAAAAATAGAATAATAGGAGGAGGAAGAAGAAGGAGGAGGAAGATGAAGAGAAGGAGAAGAGACCTGATTTGTAGGCAGCATGTATGCCTGGACTCGGGCCGGTTCGGGCCCGGTTCAGGCCTGGGCCCGGCCGGGCCTCGGGCCAGGAAAGGGAGGCCCGAGCCCGAACCGCCGGTGGCCGGTTCCGGTCCCGGTTCCGGGCCAAACCGGGCCGAACCGGCCCAATAATATTTTTTTTTTTTTTTTGTTCTCCTATTTAATCCCCTACCCCTCCCCCTCAACCCCAAACCATCCCAAACCACCTCAAATGGCCCAAAATACCTAATCCAACCTAAAACTTAAAAAAAATTCAAAAAAAAAATATTAAAATCCGGCCCGGACCGGGCCCGAACCGGCCGGGCCGGTTCACCAAAACCTGGGCCCGGGCCCGAACCGCCCAGCAGCCAGGCCGGGCCAAACCGAACCGAGGGACCCACCGGGCCCCGGGCCGGGCCGGGCCAAACAGTAACCGGGCCGGGCCGGTTCCGGGCCGGGCCGCCCGGCCCGAGTCCAGCACTAGCAGCATGCAGTGGAGTCTGCGGCAACAGAAGAAGTCGACTGGTCTGATTTGCAGGGAAGAAGCCGATGGATCTTTGCAAGGAGGAAAAAACCGAACGATGGAGAGGGGAGAGGATGATGCGCAGAAAGGAGGGAGAAGAAGGTGAGCGGAAAGAGTAGATCTATCGTGAGTTAAATATAGTAGGGTAATAATGGAATTGAAAAGTCTGTATGTTTTGAATAGGAGTAATATGATCCTATTTGGGGAAGAAAACATGTATACTCCTATTTAAGAATTTTTCTCAAAGTTTACTCCTATATGAGGCAATTTCTGTATAAAATTTGATCAAATAAAACAATAACATATGAAAGTATGAAACCGAATCAAATTGTACTAAATTGGATCTAGTAATTTCACTTTGGTGTTCCAAACTTGAAACAAAATCGAATCGAAAACGAACGGAAATCAAACCAAAGCATAATAAATGACATTAGTTTGATACAACATATCTCAAACCGAATAAAGCAAAACCGAACTATAAACCGACTTGTCACCCATAGTTTTGTTTCATTAGGGTTTGGATCGGATTGATTCAATGTTGGTGTATTCTCATCCACCCGACCACCAACTTAGAGAAATAGGATCATACCTACCCAATTCCATCAGCACCGAGAGAGGTAGAGATGAAATATTGAAATATGCCAATATGCTATGGAATAGTTCGGTACCTTCAGATGAACGGTTGGTAGAAGCTGCCAGAAAGCGATACATTACTTTGATGTAACGCATCATACATTCGATCAATTCACATTACAAAGTAGTGTGTGTCTGTGTAAGATGCTTGCTCGAATTTGGTTTGTCTTATCTAAAAACAGATTTTATGTATATCATTCTCCTTCTATTCCCTATAATTTTGTCATCCTTCTTTTTTTGGTTGTTTCAAGAACTTTGTTACTTTTACTTTCACTTTTTGGAGCTCTCTCCATCACACATATATTTCAATCACACAATTTTTACTTTATTACCATTTGTGTCAGTCAAACATGACAAAGTATTGAGTGACGGAGAGAAGGATATTTTTATCAATTATGCTTCGTTTATTTTATGTTTTATACTTGTTGATTTGTAAAGCTATATATGTATATGCTGCGTCAAAAATAGGCTTACGTATTATTACGTATACATTAAGAGTAACCAGTTACTTCACCGCCTCATCGGTTGCACCGGAGTGAAATATCAACAATCTAAAATAAGATGTTTGTAATAGCAAACTAAGACATCAATTGTAAAAATTAAATGTAAAACATTAAAGGGACACGTGAATTCATGAAAAGAAAATTATACATTATTGCTACGTATAAATTTATGTGTATACAACATTCAATGCAGACTTGATTGATTGTCCACCTTTGTCACAAATCACAATAGAATATTAAGATGGACTTGTTACTCTGCAAGTGGTGGATCTATGAATTATGCTTTGGATCTTCATTTTTTTTCCTATAATTAACATTTGAAAAGAAAATAAATAATAAAACTAAATTTATACACATATACTAATTTAACATATCATATTTTTCAAAATTCTAGGTGTTCATGTGATGAGGACCTTTGAACTAATAAGGTGGCTCCATCACTGACTCTGGGGACCGTCACGTACAATTGTTCATGCTTACCAAAAGATGGAGGTAGATGTTAACCTTTCATCAAATAGCCAATCATTAATAAAAATTATGTGTGTGCTAAAAGTGAATAGAAATCTAATGTTTGATGGTGTTAATAATGTAAGGGTATGAATAAGAAACTTTTCATCAAAAGGAAAAGTCATACTACCTCCGTCCCAAAATTTTATTTTAAATTTTATTATAAAGAACGATAAAGTTGAGGTACTTTTAACAAAGAACAATTTCATATCATTTTTTATATTATAAATAATTTCTAATAAAAATATATAGTTAGTTAAATTTTTAAAAATGACTAAGTATTTTGCGACGGAGGCATTATTTAAGACTAACGTTTTAGGTCTGTGCATTAATATTTAAGAATGATAGCATGAGCTTTAAGTTTTGTCACCAAATTAGTTGGTAGATTCAAATGAATGATCTATATTTCTCATAATTATCACAAGCACCCTCAATTTAAATTTTATTTCATGACTTAGACAAACTCTAGACAAACTATAGATTATGGGAAATAATTTTTATATGGCTCATATATTTATCTCAACAACGTTCCATGCTTTACATATATTCCTCTAGATCCCATGAAAAAGGTGGAAATAATTAATCTAATAAGAAATCAAATTAATTAATCTAATAAGAAATCAAATTAATTAATCTAATAAGAAATCAAAAGTTGGAAATAATTAATCTAATAAGAAATCCATAATCACTTTATTATGATGTTTTTACTTGGACTGCAATTTGTCCCAGACCAAACAGATCAGACCAGATCAACAAATTAACATATGGACCAGACCAATTCAAACCAGATCAGACCAGATCAACAAATTAACATGGACCAAGTTTTACTTCGTATGTGAGAAGGAACTACCGTAGTATTTACGCGTGATTTAATAGCCTTTTTGCTATGGGAGTATGATGATGATCTAGCAAATGGACAATGAAGTTGCGTTCCCCTTGTGTCATTACTCATTAGTGACGACTACTCCTTCAACAGGAAACTCAGGAATCAATACCTTAGCTTCATGTCCATGCGACTTGATCGGATTGTCCACTTGCAAAGACTCCGATCCCTTCCCCTTTGGAATATTTCCAACTTTATCGTTCATATACATAATGATATTAATTGGACCGTCAATCCCGCATAGTCGCTGAAAGAGACCAAAAAAGACCGCACGGTCCAACCACCACAAATATATATATATGGAGTAATAATATAATTATTAATTAATGAAACACACGTAAATAAAATTGCCTTTATATATCTTGCGACGCGGCAGCGCGGAAATGGGGACCGTGGTGGAACAAAGGTGTTGGCTGTCATCTCTACGCCGGGAAGGCCGCCGCCGTCACCAAGCGTGCTCACGCTCCGGCCGCCGAGAGACTTCCGTCTTAGTTTTTAGGAGAAGTCGCAGTGGTGAGGGACTGGGATGTGGTCATTCATTGAAGTCGAGCTGCTGCAGTACTGCAACGAGTTGGAGCGGTGGTAGCTGTTCGCCGGAGAAGGGATATGTTGAAGAAGAAGGGGAGGTGTTGGTGGCGGCGTTGAGGGAGGCGGAGCCGAATATTGCGGCGCTGAGGGGGTGTACTTTGGTTGTCGTCATTTCTGCGGAGGTCGCCGACAATCCTCATCATCTTTCTTCCTTACTCGAGGTACGTACGCGCCCCGGTCTTTCTACTTAAAATTTGACCAAATGTGATTAATAAAATGAAAAATAATTGTACACATGTATGTCTTCCGCAGAAAATTTGTCTATCACAGACAACTGTTATTAAGTGACAGACAATTTTTTGTGAAGGACAGACATGTATACACATTTTGTGTACATGAGAGATAATTTTCTGAAACCACGAATTCCTGATTTAAAAGAGAAAGTGACAAATTAAAGTTAATTGAATAACAAAAAAATGGACAAATTTGCAAGGGACGGAATATATTGAAAGAAAACATGTAAAAGTGTAAGGGAGTGTTTGCAACTGCTTAAAAAAAAGCACTTCTCAGCTTTTGGCTTTAAAAAGCACTTATTTACCAAACACTACCAATTTTTACTTTTTCTCGGCTTGCGTGTGAAAAGTGCTTTTCCTTTTTCTATTACACAAAAAGCACTTATTTTACCAAACACTACCAACTTTTACTTTTCAAAATCACTTTTTTCTCAAACACTATCAACTTTTACTACCAATCACTTTTTCCTTACTTCTCCAAAAGTGCTTTTTTTAAGCAGAAGCAGTTGCAAACACTCCCTAAAACACGAGGAAATGAGAAAGTCATCTTTTAAAAAAGGAAAGCAATTATTTCTAAAGAGTTTCCAAAATGAAAACGTACTAAAAACAAATTAAAACATAGACTAACTTTAGAAATAGGATTACTACATTTTACGCACCAAATACGATTTATTTAATTCTATTAAAATAAGTAATACTCCGTACTACGTACATAATAACAAGTTGATTAAAACTCTCCAAAATATGAGTGATGGAGTGAACTTTATTTTAGTTTTTATTATACGAGAATTTCTCTTTATACTAAAGTCATAAAATAATGGTGGTCAGTTGAATAATAATATTATTAGATTTTAAATGTGTTTTCACTTTTCACACTTCTATGTTATACGAGTACATAGTATGTTGCTGTGTATTTTTTTACTCTAGTACTATATTGCTGTGTTGTAAAATAAGAATGCGCTGCTTTATCTAAAACTCAATACTAGTACTAGAGTAATACTTGGTACATTTTGTAATACAAAATTTTATCTCGAGTATGGAAAAATGTCACACTACATATAATTACATTCTAGTATTCTAGTATATATAATTACATATACTAGTATACAAATTAAATATGATCTAGATTTTTCAAGATTTGAACAAATTTTTTTGACTAGGCTAATCTCGAACTTTTTTTGTAAGGGCTCATATCTAGTTCTAGAGTAGACTTATCCCCCTCTAGGGGTACTTTAGTTATCGGTTCTATAGGAACTGGACCATCTTATTTGGATCACTTCGGATTATCGTATCCTTTTAGGGTTTCATTCCAAGCTTTCCATGCAAAACATCTTTGACTTTTTGTAATCCATAATTGATTAAATTAAATTTTGTAAGAGGAAGCGGTCCAGTCCAGCTGGTCGCCGACTCACTCTCCTTTACGAAATATCTTAGGTTCGAAACTAAATTAAAATAAACTAATTAACTGATTAACTGATTACTCCAGGCCCCCAGACCCACCCCCTTCCCCTAGACTCCCTGGAGTACAAAAAAAAATCAAATTTTGCAAAATTATTCAATTTGGGCACGTGGATTAACAAACCAGTATTGGACCTAACGGTCTTTTTCGTCTCGTTTGGTTTTATTTTGAATAATTCTATTCACAGTTCTCTATTTACTAAACACAATCACAAAATTAAATATTAATGAATTAAATAAATGCAAATATCCAAATTACCCTTATTATTATATTATTATTATATTATATAGCCGCAACTTTCTGGTGCCGAAACTCTGCTGAGCACCATCCTTCGATGTGAAACTGCCGCAAGAGGTGTGTAAATTAATCACCTTGAAGAAGAATTGAGCTTGGCCTGATTTCATCAAGTGGCTCGAGTTTGGGTGGGAAAAGTTGGAGAAATTGAATCAAAAATTTCATCTCAGAATCCTTTTCTCCTGCTTCTAGAAATTAACAGAGATTAATTGATGACCAGTTATCGAAAGTCTAAACAAATTCGAGAATTGGCGATTCCTGAAAATGGGAAGTGGAAGTTGGTGATTCATGGAAGTTAGTAGAGCTACGGAAAAATGGCTCTAGTGGATATGCCAATACAAGTAATTAGTGGAGACGTAAGCTTCAGACAGATCTAATGTTGAGCTTGAGTAAATTCCGCTGGAGGCGTTGAGAAAATTCTGAGCATGGTGCGACAGCCAGAGGCATCGCTGTTATAAGGGCAGTAAAGGAATTATAAAAAGTATTTTTATCGTGAGTGTCCAGTTAGCAAAAGAGGTGCTGTATATAGAATTACTCTTATTTTGAGCAAATGAATTGCTTTGACTTTGTTCGAGTCGTTCTCTCGTCAATTGCTTTCTGGTAATATTATGAAACTATCCGATGGTCTTACTGAACTAAGGTAAATGCCTGCGCAGGATATTTCTCTCCTTCATGAATTCGGAATCAAATTCGTTCTTGTGCCAGGGACCCATGTGCAGATCAATAAGCTTCTATCCAAGCGTGGTGAGTTTGATTAAATTTAATTCTTCGTCTTTTCAGTTTCTGATCTTTCTCAACCGTTCATACTTTTAGCATATGTGATCTGCACCCTCCATAAGTGGCCCTTCGATGTTTTCTGAACTGGGAAAGCTGTTTTTGCTTCCGTAGAATTAGTTTCAGTGAGCAATGAGGGAAACAATTTTTACTTGAACTGAAGCTTAATTGTGTGATTTCTCATGTTGGGTAAGAATGGGGTCTTCTCTAAAAGGTAGACAACTCATCCTTCTTCCGGATATGTTTTGTGGTGTCCGTGTCACTTCCGAGTTTCTAGCTCTAGTTGGGCTGTACCGGGTCTGGTTCCGGACCAGGACTGTACTTTCCGCCTTCCAGCCGGTCCTAGAGCCGGGCAAAAAAAGTTGGTAAACACGTTTTCAGATTTGAAAATGGAAAATTAGAAAATGAAAACAGAAAATTGGAGAACGATAAGTCCTAATTAGCTCTAATTTGGTGTTGTTCCTGGATCGTGGTTATATAGGAGTACTTTTAGAATGTGAGCATTAGCGTAATTGCGTTACATGCTAACGTGAAGTAGTGATAACTGGTGTCTGGTGATGTGAGTATTATCTCATGCAGTGGAGGCATCATCATACTTAGCTCTAATGCCATTATAAAATGAAGAAAAAGCAGCATAACCACATGGGTCTCTGAGTATATATATTTATATAAGAAGCATGAGTTTTTTTTCAAGCTGTAACTCTGTAAGTATAAGCTGTAAAGTCTTTTCTGCTCTGTAGAAGTACCCATACTGGGTACCTTTGGTTGCCTTGGGTACTTTGTGGTTTGCCTGGGTATGTAAATTTAAGGTTTTTTATACGTAGTATTTTTTGGATGTGTCACAAGTAGGGTACTGGAAAACTTTTATATGGTTTTTTTCGCCTCTAAAACTTCCGTTAAACCTTATCAGAACCCCATTATAAAGTATACAATTATGATCTAGAATTTTCCAAGGTGCCACTCTTATCATTCTTTTCTACGTTTTCCTATTTTTCCTAACTCCCTCTCTCAGGATGCCTTTGTCTCATAACCTAGAGTTAGGACTTGATTGTTTTAATATGGTTTTAAGTTCTAACAATTTAGACCTGTTTTGTATTAAATGTAGTCTTTGTAAATTTTTAATTTGAAATTTCAGTGCTTATTATTATTTTTATTTATTAAATGTGAATGTTAAAACTTTTAAATATGTATCTCCGTACCTGTAACTTTGATTTCACAAAACTTTTGTACCTTGTACACGATCATACCCATACCTAGCTATTATCTAATATTCTATGCTGTCTTATCACGAACTAGCTTAGGTTGGGGTGGTTCGAGTCCTTACTTCCTATCTTTACTCTTTTATATGCCTTGTATTAATCTCAACTAGTAATTGCAATTTCATGCTTATCCTGCTTAAAAAAAAATCTACTATTCTTACGAGTTTTGATTGTAATTTGTTTTAACAGGAAGTGAACCTAAGTATGTAGGTCACTACAGAATCACAGACACTGATTCCCTAGAGGCTGCAATGGATGCTGCTGCAAGAATTCGAATACTGTTAGAGGCAAAACTATCACCTGGACCTCCCCTGAGTCTTATCCGCCGACATGGAGACAGTAATCGCTGGCATGACGGTGTCAGAGTCACCAGTGGTAATTTTCTAGCAGCTAAGGTGTGACATTTTTTAGTCTATGCATATTTATGGACCTGCTCTCAACTTATTACCATTACTTAATTGCTCAATGAGATCAACTAGTAATTTTTAAGTTAAGTCATTTTCAATATGTCCTACTATAGCGTTTTTTTTGCATATGCTATGTTCTACTATAGCTTACTCACGTCTTCTAATATACTTCCTGGCAGAGAAGGGGAGTTGTTGAGGGAATCGATTATGGGTCTACTGGTGAAGTGAAAAAGATTGATGTCTCTCGAATACGCGAGAGACTTGATCAAGAATCTATTGTTATAATTAGCAATGTTGGCTATTCAAGTTCTGGACATATTTTGAATTGCAAGTATGCTATATATGGCTGTAGGCTTTTAATAGGTATCTCTATTGTCACTTTGCATGAACTGCTGTGAAGCATCAGTTTTACTTTTTTTGTTGTCAACACTGATGCCTAAAATCTCATAATAGCTATGGTTTAATTAGTTATTAGTTATTACAAATTACTTCATTTATTAACATCAAGTAACGGTTTTAGAATTGCAATATTTGTAGGGGCGGCCATGGAAGTTTATTAATATGACATGTTTCTTGATTTGCATGTTAATTTTACAATATCAATCATGTAAACGGATATGAAATTAACAATTACCTGAAGGCATCACTGTCTCATGAATTTTTTCTATGCATGTCGGATGAACCTATGATGATGACAGATTTAGAATTCCATCTCATTATTCCTTCCTAGAAGGTTGAGAAATGAATTTCTTGCCACTGGCCCTATGAGCTGGGATTATGGTTCTGATAATGATGGTGAGGAATGAATAAATGTGGTCAATACCCTCCAAGAAAATACCACATGAATCCACACCCCACAAGGCCACGATTGACATGGTTTTTAGATGTTAAAACTTGATAGTAGATATTAATTGCATATACCTGTGATAAATGATAATTCCGACATCTATTTTATCGCTCCATTTTGCTTAGTTGTTATTTGTTAAAGATTCTTGGGAACTAATGTTGTTCAGTATGCTACATTTCAGCACATATGAAGTTGCTACAGCCTGCGCATTGGCCCTCAGAGCAGAGAAAGTCATTTTCATTCTTGATGGTCCAATATTAGATGAATCTGGACGTCTTATTCGTTTCTTAACAGTTCAGGATGCTGATTTGTTGGTCCGCAGAAGAGCTTATCAAAGTGAAACAGCTGCAACTTATGTGAAAGCTGTGAGTCATGAAGACTTACCACTGGGCTATCAAGTTTCTAATGGATTAGTTTTTTCTCATAACAGAAATGGATATAGAGATAAATATAACCCCACATTCCACAATGGAGTTGGCTTTGACAATGGGAATGAGCCTTGGTCTGGTGAACGAGGTTCTGGAATTGGAGGGCAAGAGAGGCTAAATCGGTGTCATGGTTACCTTTCAGAGTTAGCCACAGCAGCTTTTGTTTGCAGTGTTAGATACTGATCTCTTCTGTTTTTTCCTCCACCTCCTCCCAAATACTTGGTATCTTAAAGAAGGAAAAATATAACTTATCCATACAAACACTTCCCTACTAAACTTTAAATTTAAATTATTTGGCAGCTTGGGTGTGCGAATTAAAGATTTTATCACGAACACTATCTCTAATTAAATGTGCAACCCCAACACGTCAAGTATATTTATGTATCTGCTTGTATGTAGCAAGTTCATCGTGGATGTTATTAATTGGACTAAAATTTACTGGTATGGTCTGATACTCTGATCTGGTCTGGACCGTCTGGTATGGAAGATGTATGGTCTATATGTATTTTACCGATGTCGAAGTCTGGTCTGTTCTTTTTAAGTCTGGTCTTATCTATATAAGTCTGGTCTGGTCTGTTTAAGTCTGGTTTGTTCTGGTCTGGTTTGAGACTGAAACTAGTCTAAGTAAAAACATCCTTAGTTGTTACTTGTTAGGATGAATGCTAGTATACTACAGAGTAAAAAAAGAAGTTGCTTCAAATATGACTAAACATAGACAAAGTGCAAAAATAGGAGTAGTTATGTTCTAATCCCAAAATAAAACTTATTTGATCCTATTAAAGGTATACAATTTCCCCAATTAGGAATGAATGAGTCATATTAGGAAAAACTTAATAATGGTCTTATTTGTGCACTTTGATTATGTCACAGTCCTATTCAAAGAATTTTCTCTATACTAAAATTCTCGATCTTGTTATCTCTTCTGTTTTTAATACTCCAGGGAGGTGTTCAAAGAGTTCACTTGTTAGATGGAACCATCGATGGAGTTTTATTGAAGGAGTTGTTTCAAAGGGATGGCTTTGGTACAATGGTGGCTAGGTATGGAATCATTTGATAAATCTTGTACTGAAATGCGCATGTGTTGGTTTCGCATTTTAACAACTGAACACCTTCCCATATTTAGTGAACACCCGTCTCTGCTGCAATGTGTAGCAGTATGGACACCTTTAGTTTTTGAAATTCTTGATAAAATATAAGTAAACATAACACTCTTTGCTTCCCAAAAAAGAGTCAACTCAACCAAGGATCGTCTAAGGTGCATGCTTTAAGTTATGAATGGTCACTTATACGGTTATACCCCTACATTTTTGATAGCAAACTATCCAAACGATACAGAAATTCAGTCTTCAATCAATCAGAAAGAAAGTAATCAGTTTATTAATGGCAGCCAAATCTGTTACAAACAGCCCAAGCTAGAGATAGAACTCTAACTTCCTGAACAAGACAATGAGTCTATACAAGCCCGCCACCAACAGACAACTCGGCTTGCTATTTATAGCTTTCCTTAACAAGAAAGTAGTTATTAGTTGTTTAACTGCTATAACTAATAACAAAACTACTAGTCTATTTAGGCTTCCTCGAGTACACTTTGCCAAATCTACCATCATTTACTAGACTAGTAGTCGGGTACTTATCAATACCCTCCCCTTGAAGACCCCACTTGCCCTCAAGTGGGAATTCAGGAAACTGCTCCTGAATGACTTGCACTTCTTCCCACGAGTCTTCAAAATCTGGTAAATTCTTCCAGTGAATCAGTATCTCCTTCTTCCCTGCTTGAGTAACTCTACAATTTTTCACAGTTTCAGGGTATACTTGCAGTTCACATTCTTCAGTTAAGCAACTGGGAAGCTTCTGAGCAACAACACTAGGCTTAATTGCCTTCTTTAACAGAGAAATGTGGAACACTGGATGTATCCTACTTTCAGGAGGCAGCTTGAGCCTGAAAGCTACATCATTCAGTTTCTCAACAATCTCATAGGGTCCATAATACCTTGGACTCAATTTCTGATTGATCTTCTTCACCAGACTCTTCATTTTATAAGGCTGAATCTTTAGAAAAACCATGTCCCCCACTTCTAGCTTTACCTCTCTCCGCTGCTTGTTGGCCTGCTGTTTCATTAAGTTTTGGGCTTTAGCTAGATTTTCCTTTAATTCATCCAACATCTGGTTCCTTTCATTAGTTAGCTTGGCTACCTCTTCAACCGCAGTCAAGTTTACATCCCCTCTAATGATAGGTGGAGGTGCCTGACCAAATAGAGCCTGATAGGGAGTGCTTTTGAGAGAACTGTGGTAATTGGTATTGAACCAATACTCTGCCCATGGGAGCCACTTAACCCACTGCTTAGGTTTTGTTCCAGTTAAGCACCTAAGATAGGTTTCCAAACATCGGTTGACAACTTCAGTCTGACCATCACTCTCTGGGTGATAGGCAGTGCTATATCTGAGTTTAGTTCCAGCCAGTTTGAACAACTCAGACCAAAAAGAACTTAAGAAGATACTGTCCCTGTCACTCACAATTGATTTTGGAATTCCATGAGTTTTAACCACCTCTTGAACAAATATTTCAGCCACACCTTTGGCATTAAAAGGATGTGCCAGAGGTATGAAATGAGAGAACTTAGTCAATCTGTCCACTACGACCAAAATGGTATCTTTACCTTGGGATTTTGGTAGGCTACCAATGAAATCCATACTGATATCAGCCCAAATTTTATCAGGTATGGGTAGAGGCTGCAAATACCCTGCAGGTTTGAGAGACTGATACTTGTTTCTTTGGCAAGTATCACACCCCAGAATATAATTCTTGATATCTGTCTTCATTCCTTCCCAAAAGAACAGAGAAGATATTCTTTTCAAAGTCCTGAAGTACCCAGAATGACCTCCCACAGCTGAATCGTGGTACTCCTTCAAAATTGTCAAAATTCTAGAATTTGCTTTAGGTATTACCAACCTACCTTGATAATACAACAATCCTTTTCTGCATCTGTATCCTTTGAAAGGTTCAGGCTGTGTCAATACCTTCTGCAAAATCTCTGCACATTTAGGATCCTTCTGTAACTCCTCTGCCAGACCTTCCCATTCCAAACAAACAGCTGTGGATAAGGCTGCATAAGTGAACTGTCTTGAGAGTGCATCTGCTGCTTTATTTTCAATGCCTGGTTTATATTTAATGATAAAATTGTATCCCAAAAGCTTAGATATCCATTTCTGTTGGTCTTCTCCCATGGCTTTTTGTTCAGTCAGGTACTTCAAACTTCTTTGGTCTGTATGGATTTCAAACCGTCTGCCAAGCAAATAGGGTCTCCATTTTTGTACAGCCAATACTATTGCCATCAACTCCTTTTCATAGACAGATTTAGTAAGGTGCTTAGGTGAAAGTTCTTTACTCATATAAGCAATTGGGCCTCCCTCTTGCATCAGTACAGCACCCAACCCCCTGCCAGAAGCATCTGTTTCCAGAACAAACAATTTGTTAAAATCAGGGACTCTCAACACTGGTAGTGACATCATGGCTTGTTTAAGATCATTGAAGGCTTGTGTTGCAGTTTCACTCCATTTAAACCCATCCTTCTTCAATAGATTTGTTAAAGGTGCAGCAATTTTGCTATAACCTTTAACAAACCTCCTGTAATAACCTGTGAGGCCCAAAAATCCCCTGAGCTCCTTGATATCTTTAGGGATTCCCCAATTCTTCATAGCCATTATCTTATCAGGGTCAGCTGCAACTCCATTTGCTGATATTCTATGCCCCAAATAACTCAGTTGTGCTTGACCAAAAGAACATTTCTTTAGGTTGGCCACCAAACTGTTCTTCCTTAGAGCTTCCAAAACCAATCTCAAATGTTGTTCATGGTCAGTTTCATTCTTACTGAAAACAAGAATGTCATCAAAAAATACCAGTGCAATCTTCCTCAGATAGGGCCTTAGGACATCATTCATCAAGGATTGGAAAGTGGAGGGAGCATTAGTTAACCCAAAAGGCATCACTAAGTACTCATAGTGACCCTCATGGGTTCTAAAAGCTGTTTTGTGAGCATCTTCCTCCTTCATTCTTACCTGATGGTAACCAGACTTTAGATCTAACTTTGAAAAGATTCTGGCTCCACCCAGCTCATCCAACAACTCTTCAATCACAGGTATTGGGAATTTGTCTGGAATAGTAACCTTATTCAATGCCCTATAATCACCACAGAATCTCCAACCCCCATCCTTCTTCTTGGCCAATAAAATAGGGCTACTGTATGGGCTGTTGCTTGGTCTAATTATCCCAGATTTGAGCATTTCCTCAATAATTCCCTCTATAACATTCTTTTGATCAAATGAGTATCTATATGGCCTTAGATTAGGGATCTGTGCTCCTTTTATTTTAATAGCATGATCACATGCTCTTTTAGGAGGAAAAGGTAAAACAGATGTAAAGACTTCAGGGAATTCTGCAATTACCTTACCCCAAGTCCCTTCGATAACCTCCTGGTGCTCCTGGTCATCCCTTTTGCTTTCCATAGCCATTAGATACCCTTCACCATGGTGCTGCACTATATTCATCAGAACCTTCATAGATACTTCCATTCTGTTTGAGGTAGTATCCCCTTTAATCAAACAATCCCTTCCTTCTTGCTGCCATTTCAGGATTTTATCTCTGAAGTTGACTTCCATGTCACCCAGTGCAGTCAGCCACTCAATTCCAAGGACCATGTCAGTACCACCCAACTCAAGGAGATAGTAGGTTTGATGGATAGGAATGCCTTGTATCTTCAATTCCAGCCCACTGCATTTGCCCAAATTAGGAACACATTCTCCATTGCCTATTTGCACCTTATATCCATGGATTGGATGATAAGGAAGAGCCCACTTATTTACCAATTCTCTTGATACAAAATTGTGGGTAGCTCCACTGTCAATTAATATCTCCACCTGTATTTCTTTTCCTTGCCATTCTATTCTGCCTTTGACTTTAAAAGTTTGCATAGAAGGAATTCCTTCTCTGCTCAATATAGACAGCTGCATAGTCTTAGATTCTCTGACAATGGAAAGCTCTGGTTGCTCCTCTTCAGAATTGCTAGTCTCTATTTCAGACTCCTCATCTCCTTCAGAATTTTCAACCAATATCATTTTATAATTCTTCATCCTGCATATATGTCCTTTTCCCCAATTATCTCCACATTTGAAGCATAAACCTCTTTTGCTTCTGTCTAATAATTCCTCCTGAGATAGTCTGGAACCATTTCTTTGGCTGCTCTGCTCCTTACTACTCTTATTTTCATCCACTTTCTTGCTTGTGCTAAACATATTGCCCTGATTAACTTTCCAATTCTTTCCATCTCCCCAATTGTTAGGCTTGTATTGTGTTTTCTTTCTTCCCTCTTTGTCTCTGAACATTAGGGTTTCAACATTCCTTTTTTCAATTAAGGTGGATAAATCCATGACCTTAGATAAGGACTTGGCAGAATGCAACTTCAATTCAGCTTTAATGTCCTTCCTCAATCCTTTAAGGAAAACACTCCTCAATACTTCATCTGACAAATGGCCTGCAAGTGCCATGGCTGTCTCAAATTGATCTCTATACTCTAGAGTTGTACCTCTTTGTTTGATGCTGAATAATGGCCCTAATGGATCCTTCACCATGTCCGGTTGAAAACGTTTTGCCATGGCCTTAGTAAAAGCTTTCCAGTTCAAGTGAGAAGTTTGTCTTTCCCACCACTGGAACCAGCTGAGGGCTTGATCCTCCATTGCTACGACAGCAACATCGATTTTGTCATCCTCATGTATCTGGTTCAACCGGAAATATCTATTCATTCTTACGAGCCATCCGAACACGTCCTTACCATTGAAAACTGGTAGATCAATTTTCCTTCCCACTGGCTGTCGGTGTTTTGGATGTCGAAGATCATCGCGATGGCTGTGTGAAACTGAGCGATCGGAGTTGTGATCGGAATCGCCTGAAGTATCACTGTTGATCGTATATCGCTGGCGATGGATAGAATGGTGCGATGTCGTGGAATGATGCGATCGCTCCCTCGATCGATTCATGTTCTTCGCTTGATCTCGTTTCTGTACCTTCATTTCATCAAATCCAGCTTGCAATCCCTGTATCATTGTAAACAATTGTTCACATCGAGTATCGATCCTTTCTCCCATATTCCGCTCGATCTCAGCCAGTTTGTCCTCCATCTTCTTCCTCGTCCGAACCATTCACAGTCACGACGAGGCTCTGATACCAATTGATAGCAAACTATCCAAACGATACAGAAATTCAGTCTTCAATCAATCAGAAAGAAAGTAATCAGTTTATTAATGGCAGCCAAATCTGTTACAAACAGCCCAAGCTAGAGATAGAACTCTAACTTCCTGAACAAGACAATGAGTCTATACAAGCCCGCCACCAACAGACAACTCGGCTTGCTATTTATAGCTTTCCTTAACAAGAAAGTAGTTATTAGTTGTTTAACTGCTATAACTAATAACAAAACTACTAGTCTATTTAGGCTTCCTCGAGTACACTTTGCCAAATCTACCATCATTTACTAGACTAGTAGTCGGGTACTTATCAATTTTTCATTCATATGCTTTTAACTCTGCCTTTCTAATGTCTATGCTATACTACAAACACCAACAGTTCTAAAATAGGGCATTGGCTCCTTGTTAGTCTGCATCAACCGCTTTTTTTTCCCTCCTGCAACTCTTTTGGAGGATTTGATTCTGAGACTTATAAAACTGGACTATTTTAGGACAAAAATTCTTGATAAAAGATTCATTTTTGTAAGCACATTGGCATTAGTAGTGCTTACTGAATAGTGATCTTAAAGATGATATTTTGGCTGTATATATATATCGTGTCAAACTAATGTAAGCACTATATCTTTTTAGTGACCTTTATGAAGGAATTCGAATGGCAAGGGCATTGGATATACCAGGAATAACACAATTATTGCAACCTTTAGAAAAATATGGAACATTGGCTTGGAGGACAGAGGAGGAGGTAAGTCAGTGGGTTTTATATTTTAGGTGTTATTTGAGTTTTGCTTTCATTTGGTAAATCACTTTACATGTAATAAAAAAAATAAAACGTTTTTATGTACTCACTTCTTTATTCTAGCTTATTGTGGCATTGGATTCGTTCGTTGTTGTGGAAAGAGAGAGCCAAATTATAGCTTGTGCTTCTCTATTTGCATACTTGAAAGAAAAATGCGGAGAGGTTGCTTTTATTTCCGTTTCTCCTAAATACCGTGGCCAAGGGCAGGGAGACAAACTACTTGGTAAGGATAAACGATACATAGCCCTTCAATTTCAAAACCCCTCAAGCATTGATGTATCATGTTCTAAGGGTTTGACACTTATTATGAGAGTAATAAGACATTGCAAAATTAAGGCAAAAATAGTATCATATGATTAAAATAATAGCCCTATTGGAAAATATATTGTGATGAAGTTTTTCTATAGTGCCATACTGCCATGTAGCATTTATGGATGATAATATAATCATGGAAAATAAGCAGTTAATGTGTTCTCTAAATTCTAAAGTGACATTTACTTGAATTTGTTTTTGTATCCAAGGATTTGTATTGATTGAGAGTTTTGGAGGGGTTAGTCTGTATATTGATTTACAAGTATTTAATTGAGGTTTCATAAAAATTGAAAGATTTACATGTAATCGAAACATATTTCAATAACCGTTTATTTGTTTCTAGAAATATAGGATAAGGACTTGTTCTCATCGTCCAGAAAATGTGATTTTAGAAGATATGGTTTGGTCTAAATCTTACTGCTCTGGTCTGAAATCCTGAATGTTTCTGGTTTGAATTAACCGGAATGTTTCCAATTTTGCCTATATTTCTTGTCGAAAGTATATATTTCTGGTCTAGCATGATTTAAATGCTTCTGTTGCCACTTGGTCATTTTTATATAAGAATTTAGTAAATTTAACAGAACAGCACCTACAGCCTCTAAAGTCTTCTCCTCTAAACCCCCTCTCAACTTTCCTCCAAACAAATGTCTTGCAATTCCAAATGGTTATTTCAAAACGAATTATATACATTCTTGACAATTACAAGATATTGTGTTACTTGTTAGTAAGAGAGAGCAATGGATTGCCACTGTATTGTCTGTATATAGTGTAATTGAACTGACTTCTATGTTGAAAGTATTTGCAGATTATATTGAAAAGAAGGCATCTTCCCTCGGCATACAAATGCTTTTTCTTCGTACAACTCGTACAGAGGACTGGTATGGTTCATGCATTTTTATTGTATAGTTTTAAGGAGAATGAGTTTCTAGTTTGGTCCATGTATTCAATGAAGCAATCTATTTCATTCATTAATATCTACGTGTGGTTCATAGGTTTGTAAGACGCGGATTTTCAGAATGCTGCGTTGGTCAGATACCAGTGGAGAGAAGGAAAAGAATCAATGTTTTGCACGGGTCAAAATGTTACATGAAGAGGCTGCTGCCTGATAGAAGCAGTATTCACTTTGATAATGTGTCATTGGCATGAGAAGAGCAACATTATAGGCTGTTCGGCGCCCCGTGGCGGTATATTGATTGAATGAGATAATAAGCTGCTTGTAGCAGTGTGGCTGCAACTCTAGGTGTACGAGCTGCAAAATCAATATGGCTGTGCAAACTGCAAGAGAATAAGTGCAGCATATACTGATGTGTATACATCAACATCATGTATTATACTGTATTTCCTAAAATCCTGTTCATAACTCATAAGTTGTTCAAGTGTTATATGTTCAGAATAACGTAAATGCTTGATCAGTAGCAGGCCCGGCCGGCCGGCCTTGATATGTCTAAAACCCTAAAATTCAATATTTCTTTTATAGGTTCAACCTATTTTCTTCTTACAGTTTTCCATCCCTAGGGGGACTAGCCTAGGGATGGACTCGGGCCGGGCCAACCGGCCCGGCCCGCTACTGTGCGGGCCCGGACCGGCCCGGTCAACCGGTTCGGGCCACCCGGCCCGGTGGTATAGCAGTCCGGGCCCGGGCCTCCATTTTAGGGAACCGGCCGGGCCGGGCCCGGTTCGGGCCTCCAACGGCCAAATTTTTAATTTAAACTATAGCCGTTGGGAGCATAGGAGGGGGGTCTGGGGGGTTAGGGGGGTGGGTATAAAAAAAAATCTATTTAAACTCCTATTTTCTCTACATTTTTTACACCTCTTCTTCTACAACTCTTCCTACTCTCTAAATCTCTAATTCTCTACTCTAAATCTCTCATATTCAATCATCTTCATTCTTCATCTTCTCCAAATTCTTTCTACATATATATAATTTATATAATTATTATATCTACTTATATATTAATTATCTATTTATAAATATATACTTATACACATTCATATTATAATTCTTTACACATTATATATACTATATAAGTATAGATACTATACACATTCATATTTACTTGATATTTAGTTATTATCCATACTATTGTTATTTACTTATATTTACATAGAGAGCTCTTCTCATCAGGCCGGCCTAACGGGCTGCCCCGTCCGGCCGAGCCCGTTTGGGCACCTTCCTGGTGGAATTTTTTGATGAAATTTTTTGAGCATGTTCCTCATCAAGTCTAATTTGTTCATACCAAATTTCAGCTCAAAATTCGATCGGGAAGGTTGTCAAATGATTTTTGTAAGTTAACTGGTCCGGAAAATACATACTCCGGACCAGTTAACTTGCAAAAATCATTTGACGACCTTCCCGATCGAATTTTGAGCTGAAATTTGGTATGGACAAACTAGACTTGAAGAGGAACATGCTCAAAACATTTCATCAAAAAATTCCACCGGGAAGGTGCCCAAACGGGCTCGGCCGGACGGGGAAGCCCGTCAGGCCGGCCTGATGAGATGATTTCTCTAGTTACATATTACATTTAGTTAATATATACTTATATAGAGAAAACTTCATGTCAGGCCGGCCTGACGGGCTGCCCCGTCCGGCCGAGCCCGTTTGGGCATCTTCCCGGTGGAATTTTTTGATGAAATTTTTTGAGCATGTTCCTCATCAAGTCTAGTTTGTCCATACCAAATTTCAGCTCAAAATTCGATCGGGAAGGTCGTCAAATGATTTTTGCAAGTTAACTGGTCCGGAATATGTATTTTTCGGACCAGTTAACTTGCAAAAATCATTTGACGACCTTCCCGATCGAATTTTGAGCTGAAATTTGGTATGGACAAACTAGACTTGATGAGGAACATGCTCAAAAAATTTCATCAAAAAATTCCACCGGGAAGGTGCCCAAACGGGCTCGGCCGGACGGGGCAGCCCGTCAGGCCGGCCTGATGAGAAGAGCCCTCTACTTATATATATATATATATATATATATATAGAGAGAGAGAGAGAGAGAGAGAGAGAGAGAGAGAGAGCTCTTCTCATCAGGCCGGCCTGACGGGCTGCCCCGTCCGGCCGAGCCCGTTTGGGCACCTTCCCGGTGGAATTTTTTGATGAAATTTTTTGAGCATGTTCCTCGTCAAGTCTAGTTTGTCCATACCAAATTTCAGCTCAAAATTCGATCGGGAAGGTCGTCAAATGATTTTTGCAAGTTAACTGGTCCGGAAAATACATATTCCGGATCAGTTAACTCGCAAAAATCATTTGACTACCTTCCCGATCGAATTTTGAGCTGAAATTTGGTATGGACAAACTAGACTTAATGAGGAACATGCTCAAAAAATTTCATCAAAAAATTCCACCGGGAAGCTGCCCAAACGGGCTCGGCCGGACGGGGCAGCCCGTCAGGCCGGCCTGACATGAACATTCCTCTCTCTCTCTCTCTCTATATATATATATATATATATATATTGAGTACTCTTCCGGTCAGGAATTCCTGACCGGAACCGCCGTCCGGACGGCGGCGTTTGGCCGCCTTCCGGGTGGAATTTTTCGATGAAACTTTTATGACATGTTCTTCATCAAGTCTAGTTTATCCACAAAAAATTTCAGCCAAAAACCAATTCGGGAAGGTTGTCAAATGATTTTTGCAAGTTAACTGGTCCGGAAAATACATATTCCGGACCAGTTAACTTGCAAAAATCATTTGACGACCTTCCTGATTGAGTTTTTGGCTGAATTTTTTTGTGGATAAACTAGACTTGATGGAGAACATGCCATAAAAATTTCATCAAAAAATTCCACCGGGAAGGCGGCCAAACGCCGCCGTCCGGACGGCGGTTCCTGTCCGGAATTCCGGACATGAATAAAATTCTATATATATTAAAGTATTAAGTATAAGTGTATTACTCATCTTAGAGTAATAAACTTATATATTATATACTATAAACATTATATTATATATTACTTATAATATATTTACACATTATATATACTATATATACTTATACACATTCATATTTATTTGATATTTAGTTTTTATACATACTATTGTTATTTACTTATATTTACATATTACATTTAGTTAATATATACTTTTATATATATATATATATATATATATATATATATATATTAAAGTATTAAGTATAAGTGTATTACTCATCTTATAGTAATATACTTATATATTATATACTATAAACATTATATTATATATTACTTATAATAGTAGTAAATTGTTAGACTTCTCATTTATCTATTAAGTAGTTAATTGTTAGACTTCTCATTTATCTATTAAATTAGTTAACTGTTACATTTCTCTACATTTCTCTTTAAAGAAAAAAATAGTTAAAGTAGTACTACCTCCGTCCCTAATTGTTGTTCCAAAATAAAGTGGCACACAGATTAAGAAAGTAGGAATTGTGTGGTGGAGAGTTGTGCAGAAGAGAGAGAAATGTTGTGAACCACAAATTCTTTGCCAAAAAGGGAAAGTGAAGTTCTTTTTGGGACAGCCCAAAAAGGAAAGTTGGAACAACAATCAGGGACAGAGGGAGTATATTTTTACATTTGTCATATTTCAATTAGTTAAAGTACTTAATTGTTTCATTTGTCATATTAAAATTAGTTATTTCATACATTGCTCATTAAAGTAAAAAAAACTAGTTAAGTTTTACATTTGTCATAATAATATTAGTTAAACTACTTAATTGGTACATTTTTCATATTAATATTACTTACTTGCTACATTTCTCATTAAAGTAAAAAAAAGTAGTACATTTTTACATTTGTCATATTAGTATTAGTTAAAGTATACATTTCTCATTAAGGTAAAAATAACTAGTAAATTTTTACATTTGTCATTTTAAAAACTACCTAAAGTAGTTAATTGTTAAATTTGTCATATTAATATTAGTTAAACTACCTAATTGTTACATTTCTCATATTAATATTAGTTAATTTGTACATTGCTCATTAAAGTAAAAAAAAACTAGTTAATTTTTACATTTCTCATATTTATATTAATCAAACTAGTTAATATTTAGTTAATTGATACATTTCTCATTAAAGTATTAATTAGAAGTAGTTCGATTTTTATACTCATATTTTAGTTCGAATTTGCAATAGTTTTCTTAGTCACATTTTATTATTACTATTGTACTCATATAAAATATTTGATATCATTTAATATTTGTTCAATTTTAAAGATGGAACGTGGTAGACATTCTGTAGATGTGGGTAATCTCCAACGCAACCGCAAGAGGGAGATTGCGTCGACTCGTCCTACTTCACGCAAAGGCAAAGGTAAAGCGCGGGCCGAGTCTTCTTTTCAAAGTCGAGATGATTTTGAAACAGATTACCAACGGAGAGATGATATGATGATGTCCGACGAGCATCTACAAAACCTATTGTCCCAAAACGATCCACGCTTTGCACAAGAACAACCCATCCCGACAACCATTGATGAAGAGGAGCTCGAGGATGATGATGCGGAGGAGGACGCGGGGGGCGACGGGACTCACGGCACCCCGGATGATGAGCAAGACTTGGAGGACGAGGGCGGTTCAACCCAAACTGGTAAGAAATCTAAATCTCCTATTATTGAAAACAATCATTCTACATAATTGCAATACTTCTAAAGAAACCATTTTCCCGCTCACGCATATTGCTATTTCCACCGTTAGATCGCAAAATAGATCTACGGCATTGGCTTCTCAACTTCTCAGCTGTCTCCTTCAATTCGATCTACGGCATTAGCTCCTCAGCTTCTCCTTCCTTTCGACCGGAAAATTCCTCAACTCCTCAGCTTCGCACAAATCAAATTGCTTTCCAATTCTCATCGCTCAATTCCTCACTTGAACAAATCGATTGTTGAAGAGGCAAGGCCAAAATTGCAGAAGAGTTGGGAGAAGTAGCAGAGGAAGATGAAGCCATGGTATGGTTGTAGAAGAAGAGGCGATACCTCTGAACTCAGCCACTGTACCGCTCCTCAGTTCTCATCTCTCAATTCCTCCCATGAACAATCGATTAATGAAGAGACATGGCCGAAATTGCACATGAATTGGGAGTAATTGCAGAGGGAGACGAAGCCATGGCTGCAGAAGAGGATATGCCCCCGCATTCTTCTTTGGTGCCACTTCTCCAGGCCATCTTCGTTAGTAAGCGATGAGGTACTGTTCGTATTTTTATTTAGCAATTTTATTGATTTTATTAATTAATTTTATCAATTCTATATTCTCATTTTCATTATTCTATGATTCAACAAACTATTTTTCTTCTCATTTCCGTAATTACCAATTTCAATATTGGCCGAAATTGCAAATGAATTGGGAATAATAGCAAAGGAAGATGAAGCCATGGCTGCAGAAGAGGAGATGCCCCTGCATTCTTCTTCGGTGCCGCTTCTCCTGGCCATATTCGTCAGTAAGCAATGAGGTACTGTTCGTATTTTTATTTAGTAATTTTATTTATTTTATTATTTCATTTTCAATTCTTTATTCTCAATTTCATTATTCTATTATTCAACCAACGATTTTTCTTCTCATTTTCGTAATTACCAATTTCAATATTGTTTGCTTACTCAGATATGGATAATAAGCTCAAGTTTATTGAGCTTTTACTTGAAGATGATAGAAGAAATTTTTAGCATTCATTGGTTGTTAATAAGCTTTCTAAATTGGTTAGATCTGAGTAATAAAAAGGGATATGCTTCAGATTGTTTTTTATCAATACTAAAGAAAGTCAAGCATTGTGAAAAACTAAAAATACTATGAACAATCTGTTTTAAAGATTGCTTAATACTACCTCCTTTCATAGGTGCAAACTTAATGAAATAGACAGGGAAAATTGTCTTTTCCTTCCTCTTCTCGATTTCAAGATGTAGAAGTAGGTCGTTGGTTGAGTAGTGTTGGTTCCTCTTCTTAATTAGGATTCAACTAACTTCCCATAGTCAACCTCATCGAGGTAATTGATTCAATTTTATTTTATCTTATTTTATTGGTTTACATGTACTTTTGTATATCTTTGTTTTTTCTATATTTAGTTAATCAACATTGTTATGGAAATCCTATGATGGCATCAAATCCCGGAGATCTTGATAGTTGACATAAGCATAAGTTTCTAATGATCCTCCCATTTTTTAATTTCAATTAGGAATTAAGACTTATGAGTTATGACATTCTTTTTATATTAGAAATTGAAGTGATGATCTAACTGTACTTTGATGAGTATTAACAAGGGCTACAGTTTGGATCGTGAATTTGTCATAGTTAGTCACTTAGTCCTCAAGGCTTTGTTCTGAAACAAATGTTTGTTCAAACTCACTCTTTTTACTTCTTAAACCCTTATATGTATTTAATTGGTCAAACTCAATCGTGCTCCTCTTTATATTCTCCTTCACTTTTAACGTTGAGACTTTATCACACTATTTAGTATTAAAGTATTTAAAATAGATGACTATTTAAATTTGAAATGTCCTCTTTGCCTATTTTACCTGTGCAGTTCTAATTTCTTTGCTATTATTATAGTCATTCTGCACTGTTGCTAGGAGGATCCTTCACCAAATTGTTCTTTTATTAGTACTCCATCTGTTCAGAATAAGGTTCTCAAATTTAAATATAATAGTAGTATCATGTTGTTTAAGATCAGCTCTCACTGTACTTGACTTCTACCACCTACTTTACATAAATGAACTTTGAGAACATGAGAAATCAAATAAAAGTCATGTTAAAAGTCATATTAGAATGCCAAATCAAATATGAGAAATAAATTAATAAAGTAAAATTACAATTAGAAATCTTGATTTTTGAGAAACCAGATTGATATGTTAAAAGTCATGTTAAATATATCACTTAAATGGTGGGTAAGTAGTGGAACATCCATCTTAAATCACAGAGAATATGTAACATGTCGTTGAATCCCGTTTTATCGTATAGCGACTTCAGTTGGTTGTTCTTCCAAATGGGGTGGAGTTCATTGTTATTATTATTAGTTATTTTAAGATAACATTGAATGTAATTTACTCTATCCAATTAGGAGAATTTGGGCCAAAAGGCTGAACTTTTTGTGTTTTCCTATTGTTTGACATGGCTGGAGATTTCTCTTTTTATGGGTTTTCTAAAATTGTAAGCGGCTGCTGCTTTTTATTATCAAGAATGCTTTATTGAGGTGATCCTTTCTCTGTTTCAGTATCTACTCTTATATTATTTTAAAGGCAGACATTTTTTCTTAAGACTATGATTACATTATCTCTTTTTTTGGATTTCGTATCCGAAAGGGGCGTGTTCTTTAAGGGTTGACATTAGACCTTTAGTTCCCCTTTGGAGAGCCATTATGTTCTTGAATACTTGAGTTGAAAGTTATTTTTTAATTTATGTAGGTTGACCTGGTAGGTCATATGTAAAGGCTCTAGATCTATAGGGTGTTATGATTCTTATGAACATCATCAGATTGACAATGGTGGTGGAGTTCCTATATTCTCTTTTTTGTCAATATCTTCTTTTGGTATGCATCTCTTTTACTTGATCTGGATCTATTCCTATTGAAAGTATAAAATGTGAAGTCTATGATATATAAAATCAGTTTTTAAAATCTTCTCTGTAATCAAACAACTGATATTCCATTACTTGAAACTCGACCAACTCTAGACCTCTAGGGATTCTATTTTATATTTCAAAGTGGAAGATCCTCATCAGTACTGGCAGAGAAGAAAAAGCTATGAAAAACGAATAATTGAAAGTGTTTGTTTCATAAATTTTTCATACAAAATATACTTATATACATGGTATAATAAAAAAACAATTTTAAGAAGTCACATGTACCTGCATTTAAAAATAACCAACCAAATAGTTTAAGCTCTTTGATGCCTGTATAAGTATACATGTCAACTGATTGTTATATTAGCATTCATACCAACAACTACACTTGAAAGCATCAACCCAGTCTTACTTGCCAACTAGCACGTTTAGTTTCTTTATGGGAGTATAACCAGATGGAAAAGAAAGAAGCTTAATAAAGGAGTATAACCAGATGGAAAAGAAAGAAGCTTAATAAATTGTAAGCTTATGTGAGTATCATCATTTTTAATTAGAGTGACAAATAAAAACCAGCATTTTTATCTAAGTTTTTGTTCTTAGTGATTATTTCCTCTACAGGCAGCTTATGCTATTATGTTTGATAGCATGAGTTGTCGTTCAACTCTTTGGACCAAGAGGTTAAAAGAAGTATGCTTAGAACCCTTCATCAACTATTTTTTCAAGGATAGCATGATCTTGATCAATTGTTTTAAATTATTTTTATCCATACTCGAGAAGTCAAATTTATTTATATAACTTTCTACTTTTAAATTTATCAAGGTCATTAAAAGTGATTTGAACCTTTAGGAGGCCTCAATATTTCAAGCACCCGAGAGCTCTAAAGAAAACCCTAGCAAAAGAGAAACTTAATGTGTGAACATGCTAACCAGTAATTGAAATTTGCTTAATATGGGTGTTTTATTATGCTCAAGGTATAACTATGGAGTAGTCATTGCTGGTGAGAAAGAAGTTGTCATAGTTGCTGATTGTTTTGGACACTTTTGAAAAGCATCGATTTCCAATAAGCACACAAGTGGATGACTTAACTTACCTGGATGCTAAAGCAATACAACTAGCATGCAAGCCACTTTCTTAGTATCTTGAAATATTAATTCATTTATGCCACTTTTGTAGGTGAAGCAAAAGATGTAATTTTTGTTAGACTATTATTTTTATTCGTTGAGATTGTTCAAAAGTATCATTGATTTTGAGTTTTGCTCAACTATGTTATTTGGTCTATCCTGTTGATCTTTGTTCAATGGAGGCAGATTATATCATTTATTATTTTATCTTATTTCATCACATCCCAATATGTGTACACATGCATGCGAGGTTGTTTTTAATCCCTTATGTTTACGGGTTTTTTTTACAAAGAAAACATCCCCTTTTCCCATTCTTTTCGCCCTTATGTTTTTAAGGCAATATGGCACTCATCAAGACAAATACATGATATGTCACATTGTCACCCTTAAATTATAAGAGATGCAGTTTCGATACGTGAAACTGTGAAAATATTGTGATATTTCGATAAAAGGTTTCAAGGTTTGTTTTTATGTAAACAATTTTGATAAAAGACTTGCCATGTTGTTTATGCAACACATCATAATTTGCTCATGCATTGTGATATGTGAATCCAAACGCCATTTATATAACTTAAAGCTAGACAATATTAAAATGTGACTGTAATTTCAAGGTGATTATAAGTGACTCCTATTTAAGAAAAAATTGTAGTGCCTGTGTTTTGAAAATTCACATTATTTTTACTTTTACTTCGAATTTTTCCCCTGTGGTTATCAATATAAAAGTTGTCACAACCAAATTTTAGAGCATATTTTTTCACAATGATACTTATATAAACATTTACAAAACGTAATAATTATATCATGCATCCCGTGCAACACACGGGTGAAAATCTAGTTTTACAAAAAGGAAAGACAAAAATACCGAAAAATGGTACGCAAGTTGTAATCATTGCGGCAAAGAGTATAGCTTGGGAACTTCTGGCGGATACGGGAGTCTCACAAGGCATCTTAAGTCCGTCCATCTTGTGGAGTATGCGAAAATAGACATGGGCAAGGGGAAGCAAACACAAATATCGAGGTTTGCAAATTATCAACCCTTTGGTAATTTCTCCTATGATGATCAAAAACATTTGACTGGTATGTCTCATTTAATTGTTGAAGAAAATTTACCCTATATTTTTTCCGAAAGTCTTGCTTTAAGAGATTATGCTCAAGGCACTTTAAATCCTCAATTTAGAAATTATAGTCGCAAAACGATTAAAAAAGAAGTTATAAGGCAATATAACTTCGAAAAAGAAAATTTACAAATATTTTTCGCAAACTTTAATGGACGTGTTAGTATTTGTAGCGATATATGGGAGGATACTTAATACTTATCATCATTTATATTATTTGGGTCTTACTGCACATTATATTGATGATGATTGGAATATGCATAAACGTGTTCTTGCTTTTCGTGAATTCAATGATCGTCATACTGCTGATAATATTTATATTCTCATTGAGCGTATTTTAATTGAGTATAATTTGCTTGATAAGGTGTTTGCTGTAGGTTTTGATAATGCTAGTAATAATACTGCTGCTATACCTAGATTGCGTGAATTGTGTGGTGCTTCTACATTGATGGGTAGGTTTTTTCATCAACGTTGTGCATGTCATATTCTAAATTTGTGTGTACAAGATGGATTAGCGGCATTAGGACATGCTTTGGAGGTGGTGAAGGGGGGAATTAAATTGATTTGGGCTAACACTCCACTAAAAATGCAATGGCGGCAATATTTGAAGGAAAGACGTGTCAATTATTGTGCTTTTCCTAAAGATTTGTCTATTCGTTGGAATAGTACTTATAACTTAATTCAAGTACTTATTAGATATAAAGATCATTTTCCTGCTTTTTTAAGGCAAACTTGTAACTATATTATAAACCCGGCTGACATTGACACTTGTGAAAAAATTGTTAATGTTTTGGTATATTTTAATAACGCAACTCAAACTTTTAGTCATGTTTATAAACCTACCGCAAACGAATTTTTTGTTGCAGCTGTTAATCTCGCCGGCGCATTTTTAGAATTTTCCGATGCCGCTTACGTTAGTTATTTTTGTGATTTCATGAAACAAAAATTTTTAAAATATTATTCACATGTTCCGCATATATATGGTATTGCATTTGTTCTTGATCCTCGTTATAGACTTGCCGCGTTGCCAACTTGTATAGATTACTATTATAATTGTTTTTTTCCAACTCAAGAGTTCGATGATAATCCCATCGACCCTAAACAAGAATACAGCGAGGTTAGTAATTTATTTCATCAATTGTATAATGAATTTCATGCACAATATGGTAATGCACCCCCTCCCATGTCACGAACATCTTCTTCATCTAAAGGAAAATCACTTTTAAAATCTGCATTTGGTTCTCTTATGAAAAAAAGTAGAGCAACTCCCGCTACTGAACAAAGCTCAGTTAACGAGCTTTCTTTGTATCTAACATTGAATGTTGATTATGAAGTTGGGGATGATTTTGACGTTCTTAAGTGGTGGAAGGACAATGAAAGAACGTTCCCGGTTTTATCAAAACTGGCCAAGCAAGTGCTAGCAATGTCGATATCAACAGTTGCCGTGGAACAAGAATTTAGTGCGGCCGGCAATGTCCTAACCGATTATAGAACGAGGTTGAGCCCGAGCTCTCTTGAGACGCTAGTTTGCTTCCATGATTGGTTGAAGGCCAAACGAAGAACTCAAGAAATGACCATCGCTCCCACCCGCCACTTTATGGAGGAAACAACCACCAAAGGCGGAGATTCCGATTGATTTTTTATTTCAAAATGTATTACATATTTTAAATGCATCCTAATTCTCAATTGTACTTCTTATTTGAAATAAATATACTTGAATTATTTTATATTATTGTGTACATCAATTCAATAATTCAATTCAATAAAATTCATTTGTAAACTTGTACTTCATATGTAGCACTTCTCAAATTAATTAATTGGTTACAATTTTACAAACTTATAACTTACAACTTGAAATTATTTTTGTAAAATCTAAAGGCTGTTCTTAAATTAAAATATGTAATATTAATATGTAAATTAATTAATTTGTTACAAACTTACAAGTTACAACTTATACACCTATTTTGTAACATTTGTAAATTATAAATCAAATCACTTTTCTAAGTAAAAATAGTTTTACTTAATTAAAAAATTAAAAACATTTTCCTTACACAATATGTATAATTTTCTAAATCATATCACTTTCCTTGCACTTTTCTAAATCAAATCACTTTTCTAAGTAAATTATACACAATATGTATAATTTTCAAAAAAAAAAAAAAAATTTAAAACATTTTGAAGTGGGAGATTGCTCCCAAACGGCTATATAGCCGTTGGGGCTTAGGGTGGGGGGCAGGGGGGGTCACGGGGGTGGGGGTGGGGTTCAAAAAAATCTATAAATACATCTATTTTCTACCATTTTCTACACCTCTTCTCCATTCTCCAACTCTTCTCCATCTTCATCTTCTCTTATTATCCTACATTTCTACTTATACATCTACCATTTTAAAGATGGAAAGTAATTCTTCTGTTATGCAAAACAACTTTGATAAGTGGAAGGACCCGAAGACTGGACTGTGGTGGGCAACTTGCAAGTGGTGCAAGAAAGAGTGTTGCTTGGGGCGTTTACACGGAGTCGGGATGCCAATGAAACATATGAAGTCATGTGACAAAGGTAAAACAACAACCAACGGTGGCGGAAATCCCAATTGATATTTATTCGAAAATGTATATCATATTGTTATTTTTTCCTCAATTCTCAAATGTACTTCCTATTTCAAATAAATGCACTTGAATTTTGTTTTTAATAACAATTATTATAATAATATAGTATAGAATATTAAAAAAAATTAAAAGGACCGGCCCGAACCGGGCCCGGCCCGTGAATCGGGCGGGTGGCCCGGCCCGAACCGGACCCGAGGTTACCCGGGCCGGTTCCGGGCCTCCCAAACCGTGAACCGAGGCCCGGCCGGTTCAAGGCCCGAACCGAGTCCATGCCTAGACTAGCCTAGACCCTGGCCCGCCCCAAATTAAAAAAATGTCTTAATTTTTAGTGTAAAAAATTTTCTCAAAAATGTTCTTTGCACCGACACTAGGGATGGACCGGTTCCGGGCCGGGCTCCGGTCCGGTCCAAACCGGGCTTTTATTTGGGGGGGTGGGGGGGAGAGGCCCGGAACCAGCCCGGGATTCCAGCAGGTCCGATCCGGTTTAATTTTTTTTTGTTATGCTTTTCCAATTAACCCCCGACCCCCCCCACCCCCATCCTCCAACCCCCCCCCACCCCCATCCTCCAACCCCCCCCCCCCCCCCCCCCCTTCACCCCCACCCTCCACCCCCTCCCCCCCCAAAACACCCAGCCCAACCCGGGAAAAAACAAAAAAATTGAAAAAAAAAAACAAAAAAGGCCCGAACAGGGCCTGGCCGGTTCATATTTTCCATGACTCGAGCTCTCCCTTAGAACACCCGGTTCGGGCCTAACCGGACCGGTCTAGGGCCCAGTTGCTGGGCCGGTTCTAAACAGTACCGAGCCGATTGGCCCGGAACCGGTCCATCCCTATTCGACATAATCCGGCCCAATTAGGGATGGAGTCGGGTCAGGCCCGAACAGTCCCAGTTCAAAATAATTGAAGCCCAATACCAATCCCGGTTGGTCTGGTACCGCTCCAGGCCCAAACAGTACCGGTCCCCGGGTCGGTCCCGGGTCAACCCCATCCTTTAATTTATTATTTTTGTAAAATCTTGGTTGGGACCAGCCAGTCTGGTCCCAAGAAATCAGGCCTGAACCCGTCCCATTTCTACGATTCAGGTATCGGGCCGGTATCGAAAAACCAGTATCAGACCGGGCCCAAACAATATTGGTCACAGGTCGGGCCACCTCGGGCCTAGTCCATCCCTAGCCCAATGTCCTGGCTCCGCCCCTACGTTTGACAGTTCGACAGTGACAGTGTGATATAGTGATAAAATAAGTGACAGTGTGATATAGTGATAAAATAAGATACTAAAGAGGTCGTTAATGTATAAGTCCCTCTTCTAATGATATTTTGCTGCAATGCTCTTGTATGGAAAGCCATCCACCGCAATCCCAACTAAAGGGCTCCTCTAAATTTAAGAGGCAGCATTACTACACTATTTTGAACGGAGCCGTTAAAATCATCATTAAATGCCAGCCCCTCGGTAGGTATTAGGATTCAAAACATCTTCACTTCTAATTACGGAGTAATACAGAGTAAAACATATATAGTCAGAAAACAAAATACCAGCAATAGTCATTATCAAAAGATACCTTTTCAAATTATCTCAATAATACATTCTTTGGAAGCCTTTTCCGCCTTCAGCAGCTTCTTCAGTAGCTTCTTCAGTTCTCGCTCCTCCTCGTCCGAACGAATGAAACACTCCAATATTAGCTTCTCCAAAAACTTGCCATTCTTGAGAAAATACCTTGCTATCTTCACCTCTTCTTCAAAACCATGAAATGAACCAATCATTATGGTCTTGATGTTAGAGGAAAGACAAACAGGTGTCTCCTGATTACTCGAGAAGTTATTGTCCTCATAGTCATCACAATCGCTTTGACGATGAAAGAGTCCCTGCAACAAACCAACAAGTCAACAAAAGTGGGCAAATCACAATAATTCATATCCCCTTGGTTATTATCATCATCATAAGAATGATTGCAAACTAGAACCATGAGTTCATGCTTCTGATTCTGATTCCAAAAAGGCTGTTCCGGTCCCCAAAACACAAGGACCTTTACCCAAACAGTTATAATCTGGTTGGTTCTGGTCCCAGGGGTTCACCATTTGCTCTTGAACCATTTTTTATATTGCTTTCCATTTGGGGTTCGTAAAATCCATTTTCTTTTTGGGTTTGTGATTTTGTCCCTAAAAATATAAGAGAAATGCTAAAGGTACCCCAAAATGGGGTACCCCATTCTTACCCCGGCCTAATGTGTGGCCACAAATGGGGCAACCATTTTGGGGTACGTATAGCATTTGTCAAAATACAAACACTTTCTTTATTCAAATTCAACTAACTTTTTTTTTAATTTCCCACTTTATTCTTTTGTATGTGTTTTCATATTTTACTTTGTTTTGTGGACTCGTGTATTTCTTCTTTTTGGAGGTTACAATTCTAAAATAATTACTATCCCGATTATTTTCTTAAAAATTGTGCCAAACACATCTTACATTATAGGATGGAGGGAGCAATTGAAAAGAAATAATTGGACCTGAACTTTGGTTTGGTTGAGATAAAAGTCCAGGGCCGTGTTATAACTCAAATCAGCTTTTTACCCATTACCACTGCTGGCTCCGAACTAGAACTTTGGCTTAGGTTTTTAGTGAGAAAAACGAAAGGGACCGTATTCACATTTACCTTGGAGAAAGCTAGATGCTCAAGAATGGGTGCACTTTGAAGAAAGTCACACAAGAGAACCCTCCAGTTCACACATCTGCTCCAACCAAGTTCCAGCCGAGATAGATTATGGAATGTTGGTAGTGTATATTTTTCACATTGAATAGCCTTCAAGAAACACAAAGAAAGTAAAGACTTGGCTTCACTCTCACTCTAGATCTTGAACACAACATCAACATGCTTTTAAATAAGAATAGTATAAATGACAAAAAGGAATAAAAGAAAACCTCTCCTGAACCGTAAGTCCTTAAAATAGTTCAAAGAAGTGAAGAACTACCTCCATGCATTTACCACACACATATAGATGCTTGGCATTAGAAACTCCATTCAAGAGGCCAAGAACAGAACCACAGAAAGTCGACCACAAGCTAAAGTCATCTGTGTTCAACAAAACTTCAATGCGAGCTTCCTCAAGCAAGTTTAGATTCTTCAGAGAGTAGTTACTGGCTAACCTATCAACATACTTGAAGCGATGCAAATTTGGAAGGTCAAGCACCACACTAGATCTGTGGTACTCTGAACAAAAACTTTCCCTAAAATTCATAGTCAAACTAGTCAGTCTTGCTGAGGAAATGTTAATATCTATAACATCTTCCCATGCACCTCCAACAGTAAGATCCTCAAGCAACGGGCACCCAGCGATTAGCCCATTAAGGGAGTAAGGGCCAGAAAAATCAACACAAAAAAGTTGCAAAGACTTCAGGTGTGGCAGGTGGGTAGATGCTGGAAACTTCATTTCAAATTTTCCATGCAACTTTAGTGCCACTAGTGTCTGACTAGTATAAAGAGAGGTGGGCAACAGGCATGATTTATACTCTTTAGTTAAGATATCAAGCTCAATAACATCATGGAGTAAAGCGAACCTGATCCATACATTAAGGTTTGAACAATCACAGCCCCAGCTACACTTGAGGCGGAATTTGCTAATATTAGGGGATTTGTTAAGCATCAGAACCCTATCCACAAAATCCTTGAAGCTGCAGGCCAACTTAAGATGAGGAAAACCATGATTTTGGTTCTTTTGAAGTAATTCAAAGTGTGTCCTCATGGAAACAAGGTCTTCGATGGAATTTCTTGGGTGAAACATGAGGGACTCATCAAAATCAAGGTTGGTTACTTGGGTAAAAAGATACTGCCAGCGATGTGATAAAATGCTAGTACCAACAGCATGCTTAGTTGGAAGAAATGAAAGTATGTGAACAAGTACGTCATCTGGTAAAATACTTATTCTGTCTATCCTTTTTCGACCCCTAAACCTTGAATTCATTTCCTGCATGATAGTCCATAAATAAAGTTTGAACATGAATGGTTAGGCAGAAATTTAAGAATCTATGGAAGTATTTGGCCTACTAACATAATAGGAAAGTATTCGTTAGGAGATAGGAATGACTATCATGACTATAAACCATTAGCAACAAACAACAAAAACTAAATAAACCATTAGCAACTGACCCTCAAAATAAAAAAAATAAAAAAGGATGGGAAATAACATTAAGAATATAAATAAATAAAAAAACATTATTTAAAAATCTAAGAATCTTTATGACATTAGTGAGATGTAGAAGAAGCCAACTAATCCTTAATAAGGGTTACCTAATGATCTAGAACAAACCATCTTGAGATATTCTATAGCTAACTTTTAAATATAAATAGCAATATACTTTTAAATAAGTGCATGTAAGTGTGTGTTGTTTGTTCATCTACTAATGAAACCTGAGCCCAATAGACTTAAAATTATTATGACAATTTAGAAACTATTTTCACAACACTAGGCTGGAAAGTTTCCCATCGTTTCCAGCCGTTTCCCGTTTCCAAAACGTTTCTGAATTGGAAAGCTAAAGGGGTTTCACGTTTCCGTGCTTACCCGTGGAAACTTATCCAAATTGTAGTCAGGATCCACCAAGCTTAAACCATACAAAACATCAAACTAGAAACCCTTATAATTAATTAACCAAGAGCTCTATTTTTTCTATCTCAGAATATTTTAATGATCATAGTTAGAATGAACCAAAAATATGACATAAATTAAAAAGATAGTGCTTCTTCAGTTCCATATTGAGAATTTTTCGGCGTGTTGTGTTCAAGTCTAACATGGTTTGGTGTGAACCAAGATCGTTAAAATCTCGATTCAAATAGTAAAATCATATGATTTACAATTCCAATTCACCCCAATCGATTCAAATTGCATACAAAATCGAATTCAAACAAAATCGGGTAAAATCATAAATAAATCGTTAAAAATTGCTTCAAATCACAATTTTAATACGACTTTACGATTTATAATTTAAGCCCAGACCGACTAAATCAGGCCCGAGCAAGCCCAACTCTCGCCTACCCGGCCCAGAGCATAGTCTTTGTTGCTGCAGCTATGTGAGTAGAAGACCCGAATTTAAATACTATTGACAGGAAAATTTCCTCAATGTTCTGGTGTGGGATATGAAGATATCAAAGAATTTAAGAGAGCACAATTTTACAAAGGTAAAAATGTAAAATTAAAGCTCCAGCCTCCGTTGCTGCTGGGATTCGACCCCCCGTATAATCCTTCAAATCCCCTCCACTATACCAACTACCAGCAAATGACATTGTTGAAATTTAAGTATCAATGTATATATTATATTACGCCTTCCTTAGAGCTTATACATATACATTTACTAACTAATTGCTGAGTATGAACTTTTATTATTAACACAAAATTGTAAAACTAAAACTTATTTTGTAGCTTAGGAATTTAAAATTGTGGGTTTCCTTTAATCTAAATTTTTAAATATATTTATTTTTTATTTTTATAATATTACGATTTACGATTTGATTTTTAAATCTATGTACCGATTCTATCTAAAAGTACGATTTGGTCTGAGCTAGTATGGTTAAGATTTCACATACATATATTTTACTATTGCCCAAGTCTAGTCTGATTTGATCTGAACTAGTCTAGTAAAGATCTAGCATACATGTATTTCAAGTTTGGTCTAAAACTGAAACCTGTTCAAACAAAAAACATCATACATTTTTTTGAATTTTACTGAATTAACTCCCAAATGATGCATGTCTCCATTATAAATCCAACTTTGTTCACTAGTATATTTTGTCCTGTACCACAATGCCACTAAGAACTCTTATGCCGAAATCTCCAAATTAAACATGAATATTCCAAGCTGACAGCACCTGATCAGATGGATATTCCCAGTGAAATTTGTACTTTTAAAAGGAAAGGTCACAAATTATTATTTACAGAACTAAATTAATAAATTTCTTTTAATGTATTAAACTATTAGTAATAAACTTCTTGTAGATTATAGCGGTTTTAAACTACTAGTATTACTAAACATAAAGTTTTAAAAACCAATTTAAATATCTAAAAAATAAATAACAGAAAAGAGAACATATTAAAAATGTGTATATATAATCAGAGATTAAATACAGCATGAAGTTAGGAAATCAAAACCTTCTCCTTGGATTGAGGGAGTAAAGTTATAAAAAATAAAGTAAAAAATTATTACCATAGAGAACATTTGTTTTCTTTGGGACATTATTACCTTGTCATGGCTTTTCTTCCACATCTTTTGTTGTTCTAAGTTATTAATAAGATGTTATAAATAAAATGAAAATACGCATTTGTTTTCTAGGACTTGTATTGTTGTGGGATGGATTGTTGTGTGATACTGATTCTAATAACAAAAGTTTTTATTCACTCCAAATGAGGTGTTTTTGGCATGTAATTCGAAATAGCAAATGCGCAAATATTTTCTGTAATATTTCTTTTATATGGTATCCTATATGTGTATTCTTGGTTATACAAATCATTTTGCATCACAATAATGGAATCAAACTATACTTTTGTTTGCAGATTATTACTGATATCATTTCTAATTACATATAAATAGTGTTCGTCTTGTGATCAACATGACTTCATCATAATTCATAAGAATACGAAATGAAAAAATAATAGAAGTGTTTTTTTTGCTTTCTCCTGGTGAGATGCATGACTTAGACCCATAGTTGTAGATAATTTCCTTCCCTTCAAATGTGATAATTTAAGAACAACTAAAAGGTATAACCTTTGCATTTTAACTTTCTATATGTTACTTTTTACATATACCCTTTCTACTATTGTTTGAATTTTTTCTTGGCATAACCTTTCAGCTTCGCAACCCTGGGAAGCCAATTACAGCCCCAACTTAGAATTACTTACGCACAAGCTGAGCTTCCAACCAAGCTACGGAATAACACACTGATAGAGACCTGGACTTTTGGGTTTAATATTTTAATAAAATGTAATAGTGGGCTGGGCCAAGTAATTAGATAGATTGAGGGAGGCCTCATTTGGAAAAGAATAAATAGAGGGAATAGAAGAGGGAGAAGGTAAGCAGAATTTTAGACTTGGGCTGGGATGTTAGGAGAGATAGGCTGCTCTAAGTGCCTAAGCTTGTATAGTTTTCTGTTCTGTTCTTCATTCATGTTCATAATAAACAACAATTTCCCTGATATGAAGCGGAATCTAGGCTTGGAAGAAGAGGGGCAGAAGAACCTGTTGGTTTACTCAAGGCGGGATGGGCTTGAGCCCACCTTCGTGGGCTGGTTGCGGGCTGTTTAATTAATATTTATTCTTTTTAATTTTCCTGATTTGTTTCCTAATTGGAGTTAATAGGGATTTCTAATATTTGTTTCCTATTAGGAGTTAATTAGGATTTCTATTAGTTGTTTCCTATTTGAAGTTGATTAGGATCTTTATTATTCTGTTTCCTGGTTGGAGTTGATTAGGATTTCTAGGATTTTGTTTCCTAGTTTGAGAATTAGTAGAAGGGTATTTAAACCCCTTGTTAGGATTCATTTTGGCTCATCTTGGAATAAAATTGGTTTTAGCCTTTTGACTTCGGGCAACGGTATTTTTAATCGGTAATCGGAAAACGGTAACGGTGGTTGTGACCGTGTTTTCTTGATCGGTAGAAAATTCTCTCGGAACAAGATTGATCAACAAAATTTGGGGCTATCCAAACGAAGAGTAGAATGGCGTTGGTACCAAGAGAAGGAGGTTCGATGACGTTTCAAGTTCCGGCCTTGACCCGGACGAATTATCCGATGTGGGTTGTCAAGGTGAGAACGATCATGGATGCATATGGCTTATGGGTTACAGTCGAACCAAGGGTGCTAGGTGAACAAATGGATCCAAGGAAGTCGAAACAAGGTCTTGCTTTCTTGTTTCAAGCGATACCCGAAGACATGGTGCTGCAAATGGCGAGTTACACCGACCCAAAGCAAGTACGGGATGGCCTAAAAACGCGATTTTTTGAAGTGGAGCGGGTGAGAACGACTCGTCTTGCAACTCTAAAGAGGGAGCTTGAAGGATTGCGTATGAAGGAAGGTGAGACCGTTGATGACTTCGCCGAATAAATGTCTTAAAGGGACATTCTTCAAGCATATTTAGATTTACGCAGGGGGATTTTGGGCACATTCTTCTTGCAAAAAGATGGCAGTCTAAAGCAACCTTCTTAAAATACAACATACGAATAAATGTAATGATAAAAATAGTCATTAATAACTTACAATTTATTTAAAAAGGGACATTCTTCAAGCATATTTAGATTTACGCAGGGGGATTTTGGGCTGGGGCGTAATACTAATTTTTCTTTTGGACCCTCCAAAAATCCGGGCCCTGTGCGGTCGCACTTGGCAGACATGCCCTGGGCCGGCCCTGTACAAGATTGAGGAATCAAATTTGGTGAAAAAGCTACTGGATTCTATGCCCAAGTCTTATCTTTGACTCGTCGCTTCAATTGAGCAATGCTTTGAGTTAGATGTGATGCTGTTTGAAGAGGTCGTTGGAAGATTGAGGGCGTACGAGGAACGCACAAAAGGCTTTGAGAAGATGGAAGACAGTCAAGGTAGTTTGTTGTTGGCAAGTGAAGAAAAGTTTCACGCTTGCAAGCATTCTGGCAACGGAGGTTCAAGTCGGGGTGACTCTGGACGTGGCCGGGGAAGAGGTCGTAAGTCCGGGAGGAGTCAAGACGGTAATGAACATGTTCGGGACAAAAGTCACGTTACATGTTACAAGTGTGGGTACTTGGTCACTATATCAACGAGCGTCCTAAGTGGGGAAAATAAGAAGCATATTTGATGGAAGAGGAACCGGCACTACTGTGAGCGGCTAGTATGGACTGACTGATTAAGGGGGTGATTGTTGGGCTTTAATCAGTCATGGGACACGTATGCATGGCTAGGAGTTTTTAATTTTATTTTAAGTTTTACTTAATTTATTAGTTAAAATTGGCATTAGTGGAGTAGTGGCAATTTCATGTTAAGAAATGGAATAGTGGCTTGGCAGGTTAGTTAAATGCCTATGAACTCCTATTTATATTTGCATTTGTGGTGATTAATAGGAAGTAGAGTTGCTGTTTTCATTAAAACATACGAAGCATTATAATACTTGTTTTTTCCCTTTTGCATACAAACATACTGCTCAATTGATTCCATAGTGGGATTACTTTTCTATCTTTATATTTTTAGTTTAGTTAAAATCTTAAACAGTTTGACAACAGCCTCAAGGCTATAAGATATAAATATATAATGACTTTCCAAAGACCCTCCAATCATGATGATTAAGCTTTGAGAGTTTCAAATTATCATCTATGTGATGTGTCTATTTTGTGTTTGTATTCTCATTTTGAGCTATTGTTTTTTATGATGTGATCATATATGTGTTTGAGACTTTTTGGACTTTTATTATGCATATCTATAGTTGGTTATTACTAGTTTAACTATTTTAAGTTTGACTTGGTAAATTTTGAGGCTTAAGCCTCAATACGCCTCGAGGCTCACGCCTAGCCTCTCTCGAACAAACCGCCTCAATACCCGAACTAGCCTTCTTAAACCTTGAAAGAGGTTTTTACAGATGGCAGTCTAGACCGTCCAAATAAAAAGGTTAAATGATGCAAAAGGGACACAGTCTTAGGTTAACCAGACCCATACTGTTGTCTTGATCGGAGAGTATCAAAACAGTCTCCCACAAATTCTCTTGGCAAATATCTCAAAGCCTCTTGCCAAATTGTATAAGTATTGAAAACGAAAGATCAAGTTTCCTATTGACGGATGGATGGAAGAAACAAGTGGATGTTTTGACTTTTGACACAAATAAGCCTTCAATTTTTTAGTTGTGTCAAGACATCCGACTATTTCTCTTTTGAAGAGAAAATTTGATTTTCCGGTGTCAACATGTTTGTTGGTCAATTAATTTCATAGTATGCTTCAATCACTCCATGTAAGTGAAGGGGCTTGTGATAAACTGATTTGGAAAGCAGTATGGAGGTATGTTGTGCTTACAACCAGTATTTACAACCTGGTAAGTACTTGATCATACGGGTGGTACCATAACAATCTCCCACAAGACTCACACACGTGTCACGGTTGGAGCATTATTTGAATCTTCACCTTCTTTGATCATTAGTCGGGGAACAGAGTTATGGAGAATGCATTTTCTATTAAGGATTTAGACATTATTGAAGAAAAACCCCTCCAGGTTATTGTGTCAGCAATCATCATCCAGAAATTGAGGGGGTTGTTGACATGCTATTACATTCCCCTTGTGGCGATCAAATTGAATGTATACTTATTCGGGGACTTTATCTGACCACGAGCTATTGGAATGACTACTTCATCCTTCTTGTAACTTGAATCCTCCCAAGTTCAAACATAAGATCCTTAATAGCTTCAAAACGAATGCATCGCTTCAAAACGAAAGCTAGTATCTGTGAAGTAGATGGATCTCTGATTTTGATAGCTTGTTTCTTAGACGATAACTCAGCATTTACAATGTCATTTTGTAACGATCCCACACCGATCAAGTATGGGCTTGATCGGTAACTTATAAGCAAGGTGTTCTCTCCTCTTAATCGATTGGTCTTTTGGGAGTGAGTTCTACATCTGGGCTTATGACACCGGTATGGGCCTAGTATGGGCTTGGTCCATAACAATTGGTATCAGATCCATCTCCATCTTCTTAGTCCCGACACTCGGAGTGATGGTCTATGGAGTGGTGGCTTGGGCCCTGAGGGGTGTCAACCGTGACCAACATAGTTGTGACCAACGAGGACGTTGACTCTTTGAAGCGTGGGGTATTGTAACGATCCCGCACTAGTCTAGTATTGGCTTGACCGGTGGCTTATAAGCAAGGTGTTCCCTTCTCCTAATCGGATGGTCTTTTGGAAGTGAGTTCTACACATGGGCTTATGGCACTGGTATGAGCCTGGTATGGGCTAGGTCCATAACACTTTTCTTCATTAGTTTACGGGGAATACTCTCATTATCATTTGTTTCCTTCCTTTATTGGAGTATGTAATCTTTGATTCTTATCAATAAAAAAAGGGAAAACTGTCAAATAGGTCCTCGAACTTTCATAAAAAAGTCAAATAAGTTCTTATATAGGAGGCTCAGTCCGGCCGTCGCGATTTGGGGCGGTTCCCGGTAGAATTTTTTTATGAAATTTTTTGAGCATCTTATTCATCAAGTTCAGTTTAGTTATACAAAATTTCAGCTAAAACTTCAATCGGGAACGCATTCAAATTAATTCTTGAAGATAACTGCCCATTTAACTGCACAGTTATCTTCAAGAATTAATTTGAATGCATTCCCGATTGAAGTTTTAGCTGAAATTTGGTATGACTAAACTAGACTTGATGAATAAAATGCTCAAAAAATTTCATCAAAAAATTCCACCGAGAATTATGTGGAAACCAAATGTGGCGCAATAGCCAATAGTTCAAGCCTAGAAGGTATATTGTAATAACCAACCTTTCAAGCCATAAGCCCATTCCCCAAGCTATCCTATAAATCTAATAATGTCTGCCAATATCTAGCTTTCATTCCGCGATGCTTAATTCCTATGATTAATTTAATGCAAAAGTAGAAATCTGGCATTTGGTTTGAACTTACATCTTATGGAGGTTTTACTATTATTTTATTATTATTACATTATTTTAAATTTTAATGTCCAAAAACTTTGCCAACTTTTCTTTTATGGTTGTCCCATTAACTTTGACATTTTCCCTTTTAAATAAAAAAATGTGGTTACACTTAATTCTCTCTCTTAACTCTCTATCCTGCAGAAACTTCAATCACACAATTTTACTTTATTAATCATGTGCCGGTCAAACTTGGTCATGTTTTAAAGGAACCAAGGAGAATAAATAATCCATCCGTCCTAATAAAAGTCATACTGCCCAAAGCTCCAATCGATAGCAAAAACGATCAGCAAAGATGGCAAGGTTTGATTGCTAAACGCAATAAGGTAAAACCATTAACGTAACTAAAAATAGAAAATTTAAATTTTAATCCACTGAGATTTATGGCTGATAAAACAAAACTACACTTACAAGTGGCTAGATTATCCTTATAAAAGAAACATGGTTGAGGAATGGAAAATTAAACTTACCAGAATTTAGATGGAGACTCTAGGAATGACAGAATTTCTGCAGGCAAATTGGAGGAGTGATACGGACTATTATAGAAGAGGGAGAGAGGTAATTTTCGGAGAGGAAGAAAAGGAAAAGAATGCTCTTATAATGTTTTATACTTGAATTGATTTATTGATGTCTAACCAAATGAAACTCTTGGAGAAGATAATTATGAAGCTTCTATTGAGTCATAGATGAATTCTAGAGCTATGTGTTTATGTAACAATAGCTCTCTACATGTGAATCAGCATTCAAATAATTTGAGAGGCAGAGCATGGTGAATGTGTTAGTAGTTTTAATTTGTAATATAAATACAACAAAAAATTAGGGGTTTGTGTAACTTCCACTAACAAATAACAATCACTCACTAAATGAAAAAAAAAAAAAAAGTGGAGCTTCAATTCATTCGTTTGTATAACAGCTTAGCATCTCTGCATATATAGCTTAATTACTCCTGGGTACCCACTCCCTGACTCCACCTTGATAATGATACGAGTTGAGACAAGAAATCATATAATTCAATCTACACTCATTTGAGGTAGTCTTTTTTAAGGAACTAAGGCAAAGATTGAGTGAAGAAACATCGTACGATAGTATATCATAAACACTCATATAACCTGTTCAAATTCCTCGGGAATTCAAATGTAGTGCACTAACCTTGGCCTTTGATTCTTTCGAGTCGTTGTGGGTCGCCGCTGGTCTCCAGTCGCCGGTCTCCGGTCTCCGGTCGCCGGTCTTCAACACTGGTGCAGTCTACGCCGCAGATGGAGTTGACAGTTCAAGCCAAAACAGAGATATGGCTACGGCCTACGGAAACTTCGGTTACACTGTTACAGGTTTGTAACTTGTAAGCGGATACTGTATGAACTATGAACTATGAAAAGTAGAGGTGGGCTGGACAAATCCAAAACAGAAAACCTAATGGATAAAACAAGTGAAAAGGGTCGGTGTCTAACTTACATAAAAAGAGGTCAAATAAGACTTTATATAGGAGGTCTTGTCCGGCCGATGCTATTTGGGGCGGTTACTGGTGGAATTTTTTAATGAAATTTTTTGAGCATCTTATTCATTAAGTCTAGTTTACTTATACCAAATTTGAACTAAAACTTCAATCGAGAAGACATTCAAATGAATTCTTGAAGATAACTGCGCAGTTAAAAACGTTATATATTTATTATGATTTGTAAGATATTGACATTTAATATTTATGGTTTAAATGGTTTAATTAAGTGAAACATTTGGTTTACACTTTGCTTGTTGTTGCATGATAATGATATTTTGTTGATATATTATAAGTTATGTATATGTGTCTATTATCACGTAGTTTTATATATTGGACAAATACATATTAATATAAACTATACTTTAATCAACGTAGAAGAAAACATGAAACCTTAGAGCATAAATATATGTGTCTAAAAATAAAGTAGAATAAGTTATTTACTAATAAAATTTTAACATGCAAATATATTGTATATAATTCACAAATAAACTCACGCATTTAATTAATTTAAAAAATGTTTAAATTGTTGTACATGTACGTTCTAGTTCATTCCTTAGAAATGCATCCGTTTCTTTTTTTTAATTATGTATGTTTTGTTTTGTTTTTGTTTTTTTTTGTTGTTTTTTATTTTTTGGGCCCAGGGAGGGCCTGGAGTAATCAGGGCTGAAACTCACTCTAGTGAGTTTTGAACCTGAGATCCCGTAAGGGAGAGTGAGTCGGCGACCAGCTGGACTGGACCGCTTCCTCATTATGTATGTTTTTGTATTGTACATCTATTTATACTAGTTTGATATAGTTTACTTGTTTATTTTTTGTTTCCCAATTATTATTTTTCTAGTCAACAAAAATATTTTGGTAAAATTCGAAAAAACCGAAACCGAACCGAAATAAACCGAATCGAACAAACCATGGTTCCAAAATATTGAACATAAAATCGAACTGAACCGAATCGAACTTTCTATTTTGATTCAACATTTGATTTTAAGTAAAAACCGGACAGTTTGAATCAAATCCACCTGTAATGAAAAGCCTTTAAATTTTTTCTGGATCTAGCCAATTTGTTGTTCCAGAAAAGGAAATTGAATGACACACTATCTTACTACCTTCGTCCCACTATGTTTGGGACAAAGGGGTATGACACAACTTTTAAGAACGAAAAAGTGAAATTGTGTAGTTGATATTGAATTGATAAAGTGTGAATAAAGCAAGAATGAATGATAACCACCCAAATATTATCAAATATGATATGTGACAAACTTAATGGGACGGACGAAAAAGGTAAAATGGGAAGGAGTAAAATGTGACATACTTAATTTGATATCTTCGAAAATACTTGAGTCCTAATAATTCTAAATTATTAGTCCAAGTTATATGCGTGCTGTTTATCGTAAGTAAAAATTAATTTACTTATTAATCAAACGGGATTATGTAGTTATGTTTGCTAACGATAAAAGTTACTACGTCTTTAAATTAAATTAAAAAATAAATTCTATAATACAAAGTGGTGTTAGAGAAGGAATCATTAATTACTTATAGGTTGAAAAAAAGGATATTTTCAGTTTGGACTACTTTTAGTTTTAGATCAAATCATCAAATTTGACCAAAATTGACATAAATAAATTTAAAAATGTTTTCATTTGAACTTATTTAAATTTCAAATCAACCGAAATTTCATATAAGATCATAACTTGAGACTTAAGATGACCAGACTAGATTAAATTATATTAGAACATACTAAAAACTTTAATGAAAGTCAAAACATACATCATCTTTTTTTGACAAGAAAATAAAGAAAATAGCAAGAATGTATATAGCTAGCCCAACCCCCAATACATTATAGAAGCCCCTCAATATAACCCCTCAGATATCAAGGTTTCTCCCAGCACGTGTTTGTGATCTAGTCCTCATATGATGCGATCCCCAGTTATCTTTCCTGTGCTTTTGAGTGTTCAAATTAAAAGTGAAAACATCATTAAATAGAGCAAATTAGGACAAACTTAGATAATACAAGAATATAAAAATACACATGATATGCTTCAAAAGACAACACCAAACAGATTCAACCTAGATTAATTAGAGTAGACATTTTTAGATGAGGTCAAACTAGCACATTATTAGTGAGAATTGTAACATCATATCCTTCATGGGCTTTTCTTAAAACTAAAGACATTGAAGATTTTTCTCAAAGCAAATCATTGAAGATCAAGGCACCATATATGGTACATGCTATCAATCAATATACATAGGAGATATTATTCTTGCATGGGCTTCCCAAACTTGATTATAATTCCCTACTTTGAAGCAATAAAACACCAATTCGATCAAGTCAAGAACTCATAACGTGTACCACTTCTCTTCATCATCAATCCTCCCAATAGCCACCACGACGACGCCACGACACGGCCCAGCTTTTGGCAAACCTCCCCGTCCGGGAGCAGAATCAACCGCCGCCGGCGTTGGCTGCCCTCGCCGGAGTACTTCCGCCCCCACCTTGCCTCTGAGGCTTCTTCTAGAAGAGACCCTAATAAGTTCCCTCAAGTCCTCGTCCCCGCTGGTCATCAGCTCGGAAAAGCTACGTGGCATAGTGGAAAGCGGAGGCGGCGGCGCCGGGCAGCCCATCAGATTCCCGGCGCCGGGCCCGAGCTTGCCGGAACAGTCCCACAAACTCCGGATATAGAAATCTCTGGCTCTCTTCAATGCTCGAATAGGCGCTTGAATGAGTTCCCTCTCCATGTTGCTCTTGGTCATTTTCTTCCTCGATTCTCATGTTATAGTAATCAAGTGGTTAAATAGTTGCATTATTTGTCAACTACATATAACTGCGCTTATTAAGACGGTTGGTCGTTATAATTAATGATGATTGCTCCACCGAATTGAATTTGTGTACCAAAAACATTATACAATTTCGTTTTGTTGTTTTTATTATTTAATTAAATTAATACGAGTATTCTATCTCAATGAAATGAGTCGAATTATTGAGGGAATAGAGGTGGATGGATTGATGGATATAATAAAGAGATTGTCTTTGCTCCGTTCTTTTTTAATTGCAATGGTCTACTTTTCATTTTTGTCAACGCACAAATTTGACCATTAATATTTTTAATTTCTTATTAGTAACAAAACTAAAAAAATCAAATTTTGAAATTTTAAACTGAGAGTAATTTGATAATATTTTTTAAAAATTCCATTTATAATACATTAATAAATAAAATATAGTCAAAGTAGAATATGTGAATAGTGCAAAAAGTCCAAAGTTGCAATTAAAATAGAATGGAGGAGGTAGTATATAATAGTAGTGTACATGTGTTAATTTTTATGACAGTAATATTGTTGTATTAAAGTCAGATATGAAAATCAACCTGGCTTACTTTTGTTTTGGAAATTACCCAAACGAATATTGTGAAATTTTAATAATTTATGAATTTAATTTCCAAAAGAAATTATATGAGGATAACCGATAAAGACAAATTTAAAAAACTGGTACAGATGTCAGATATCAGATATGTATTGAAAAAAAAGATCCGTATTAATTACATTATAACCAAAAGAATTGATTACAACTAAAATTAACTTGGGATGGAACACTGAAGATAAAACTACTCATAATTTAAGTTTAAAAATTGAACATAATTTAGAATGTTTTTACTTAAATTGTAATTTACTAGTCTAATTTAGTCTGGTTTGATCTGATCTGGTTTCTTTATATTTTATAACTATCCAAGTCTGGTTTGGTCTGGTCTGGTCTATCTGGTCTCGGACGAATTACAGTCCAAGTAAAAACATTATTAATATAATTTGATTACTACTCTAGTCACTAATCACATTTTTGTAAATAATCTTCATTTTAGTCATAAATATGTAATTAGTCATAAATAGCAATTATTATAATTATTTATTAGTTGTGCACGATGTAGCACCAATACGGGTAACTGAAACTCTAGTTACTACAAGAAAAAAATGTTTTTTAGCGTCGATAAAAAATCTACCAAAAAGTTAAAAGTACATACGGAGTATTTGCAAATACTAGCAAATCTAGCAAACGGTAGGGCGACAATGGGTTGGCTCCTTATTCCAACATTTCCCATAGCTATAAGGGTATGTTTGGTTCAAGGTGATATCTCATAGAGGGCGGAATCTGATGTCCGGAATGTGAGATACCTGTGTTTGGTTTGCGGGTTTGATTTTTTGGGGGGAATGTTACATTCTCAAAAGTGGAAAAGGTGATCACATGAATGGGTATGTGAAACCCACTAGAGCCTTAGGTTATGCTAGATTCCTGGTGGCTAATTAATTTTATTCCAAAAAACCCATGCTTCATTAATCTAATAGAAGTTCTTAACTTCTGATATACCATTTCTCATTTTGTACTTTTAAAATTATACCGTATTTTTTTTCATTATAGTTGTTTGAAATTATTTGAACAATTATACTAAAATTGTAAGCTACTATATTTGTTCACTGATCTTTGTCATTTGTGCAATTAAACATATTTAGCTTAAAATTATTTACTAATGCTCACTAATCTTAGTCATTTGTGCAATTAAATATATTTTGCTTAGAATTTATTCAATTAGTTTTTATTTTAATTATTACTAAGATGTTTTATTTTTCTATAGTTTTAATTACTTTAATTATAGGTTGTAATAAGTTTAACGTGTTAAGAGACAAATATTTAAAGGGCATTCAAGTAATTCACCAAATATGCAATATATGATATCATTCAACCAAACAATTTAATGTGACATTCCCTTAATCGTAACCAAACACAAATGAGATATACATTAATCACATTCTCATCTATCTAACATACCCAGTAATCTAACATTCCCATGGTAATCTGACATTTCTTGAACCAAACATACCCTAAGGGATATCCCTTCTTCCAACATTTTCAATAGAATAGTGTCATTAATTACGATGATGGAGAATATATCATTACAAAGAATTTACGGGATTGACATGAATTTGACATGGATGGACAGATGATTTTGTGTTAAATAGTCCGTGCAAAAGTGTTTTTGACATGCATTTAGCATATCCCTACCAAATTCTTCATGATTTTTGCAAATCTTTGCCAAAAAGCTATATTAATCACGTGTTTTTGTAAGGTGGATTCTATGGTACCCAAAAAGTACCATACATTTGTCCACATGGACCAATCAGAATGTTCAGGGCCGTCTAATGAATTTGGAGGCCCCTGCTCAAAATGCAAATTTGAGGCCCCATGTTAATATAAAAAACTAAAAATATGCTCGATGTAAATTTTTATTATACTCAAATCAATTGAATACTAATTAAATAATGCAATTAAAGAATTACATGTAATAATTTTCACCTTTCAAATAATTAATCTCTACATTTTTATCAAGTGTTTCAATTTATGAGGTCATTATTATACGGAGTAGTGGAGTCCGAGTTTAGATGCAGCTCATATTCATCTACGATAATGTACACTATTAATTAATTAATAGTAGTGTCCTAAAAATAATACTATTAGCGTCTTATAAATATTGGGGCCCCATGCAAAGTGGGGCCCTATTCCGTCGAACCTAATTAACATGCTAAAAAACGGTCCTGAGAATGTTGCAGTTGAATTATTTAAGTCTAAATTAAAAATGATATACCTATTTGGACCAATCAAGTGAATCGTAGGTACGGTACCCCATTTTTTAAATAGGTACGGTACCAATCAAGTGAATCATAGGAGCTCCTGACCGGAACCGCCGTCCGGACCGCGGCGTTTGGCCGCCTTCCCGGTGGCTTTTTTTGATGAAATTTTTATGGCATGTTCTCCATCAAGTCTAGTTTATCCACAAACAAATTCAGCCAAAAACTCAATCGGGAAGGTCGTCAAATGATTTTTGCAAGTTAACTGGTCCGGAAAATACATATTCCAGACCAGTTAACTTGCAAAAATCATTTGACGATCTTCCCAATTGAGTTTTTAGCTGAATTTTTTTGTGGATAAACTAGACTTGATGGAGAACATGCCATAAAAATTTCATCAAAAAATTCCACCGGGAAGGCCGCCAAACGCCGCGGTCCGGACGGCGGTTCCCTGTCCGGACGTCCGGACAGGAATATTTGTCATATATATATATATATATATATATATATATATAGAGTAATCTTCCGGTCAGGTATACCTGACCGGAGCCGCCGTCCGGCCTCCTCCTTTTGGGGGCCTTCCCGGTGGTATTTTTTGCTCAAATGTTTTGTGTATGTTCCTCATCAAATCTAGTTCATCCATACCAAATTTCAGCAAACAATTCAACCGGGAAGGTCGTCAAATGATTTTTGCAAGTTAACTGGTCCGGAAAATACATATTCCGGACTAGTTAACTTGAAAAAATCATTTGACGACCTTCCCGATTGAAGTTTTTGCTGAAATTTGGTATGGATGAACTAGACTTGATGAGGAACATACACAAAAAATTTGAGCAAAAACTACCACCGGGAAGGCCCCCAAAAGGAGGAGGCCGGACGGCGGTTCCTGTCAGGTATACCTGACAGGAACATTTGTGTATATATATATATATATATATATATATATATATATATATATATATATATATATATATATTGCTCTTCTTGTCCGGAATTTGCGGACAGGACCCCCGTCCGGCCTCCTCCATTTGGGGTGGGGGCCTTCCCGGTGGTATTTTTTGCTCAAATTTTTTTTGTATGTTTCTCATCCAGTCTAGTTCATCCATACCAAATTTGAGCAAAAAATTCAACCGGGAAGGTCGTCAAATGATTTTTCCAAGTTAACTAGTCCGGAATATGTAATATAAAAAGTTAACTTGGAAAAATCATTTGACGACCTTTCCGATTGAATTTTTTGCTCAAATTTGGTATGGATGAACTAGACTTGATGAGAAACATACACAAAAACTTTGGGTCAAAAATACCACCGGGAACCATCTCAAATTGAGGTGGCCGGACAGGGGAGTGGTCCGGCCTGGCCAGACCTGAATACTCCTCTCTCTCTCCCCCTCTCTCTCTCTCTCTATATATATATATATAGTAATCTTCCAGTCAGGAATTTCCTGACCGGAGCGCCGTCCGACCTCCTTTTTTGGGGGGCCTTCCCAGTGGTATTTTTTGCTCAAATATTTTGTGTATGTTCCTCATCAAGTCTAGTTTATCCATACCAAATTTCAGCAAAATTTTCAATCGGGAAGGTCGTCAAATGATTTTTGCAAGTTAACTGGTCCGGAAAATACATATTCCGGACCAGTTAACTTGCAAAAATCATTTGACGATTTTCCCGATTGATTTTTTGGCTGCAATTTGGTATGGATGAACTAGACTTGATGAGGAACATACACAAAACATTTGAGCAAAAAATACCACCGGGAAGGCCCCCAAATGGAGGAGACCGGACGGGGCTCCCGTCCGGAATTTCCGGACAGGAATATTCCTATATATTCCTATATATATACATATACCCCAAACTTTATATAAAAAGTTATATGAGCCCCATGATCATATATTTTTTCATAAATCTAATTTTATGATGTTAGGTACATAATTTAAAATACACAAAACATTTATGAACATGCGATTAAAATTAAATTGTACCAGATGTAATATTATTTATTTCACAAATGAAATTTTAGAATGTTAATTGCATTCTTACCAAGCTTAGAGTATTTTTGAATTATGTAATAATTCAATAAATTTCTATTTGTAAAAAACTATACAACCATGGTGCGAAAATAACTTTTTATACAAAGTCTGGGGTATATATATTACATATGCAAGTTTGGGGCACTTATTTCATACCCCTTTAAAGTTTAGGGTATTTAAATTATTTCCCTCTTTTAACTATTGTATTTGTATATAATTTATAAATTTTATAATAGCTCCCAAATAAGAGAACGTGGGAAAGTCATATTTTGTCTTACACCCGATCGGGTATATTGACATACCCAATTGGGTATGACTAGATTTCAACACTTTCGTAGCTATTGTCAAGGATACCCGGTCGAGCATATGACCCAACCACCCCATTTCTCCCATAAAAATACCTATTTCCTTCATATTTTACATACACATCAACCCCCACTTTCATATAGACTTTAATCTTGTAATTTAGGTAGCATTTTGAGCATGATTTTGCTATATTGAAGCATGTGATTTGTAAATTGTGAGTTATTTCTTTAATCCCGTTCTCTTAATTACTTCACTATTCATATTTCATATTGATAGTTGTGCATCGTTAGGTGATCAATTAGTTGATATTTTCATATAGATTATTACTAGAATCGATCAATGAATATGCTTGTTATTCACTTGGTCCTTTCAAAAGTAGTAACCTTGGATTACTAATGAATTCGTCTCATGGTTAATAATCTAAGATGGAATATTCATATTGATTAGACCGAAAAATCACTTGTGTTAATGTCATCAATCTTAATTGATTTCATCATATGACAAATGGATGAATCAGAAAGAATAGATGGACCTGAGATTGTCATTATCACATTCGAGAATAGTCACCTCGGGTTACAAACTACCATTCTTAATTGATTTCATTAAATCGACCGAATGCTACTATTAAGATCAAAATATATATATATATATACACGAAGTACAACATTTGTTCTATATTTGACCAATACAGGGTTATATCAAAAATCACAATTTTTAATGGTTTTTAAAAAATTCATATTTTAAAAATTTGAAGGCCACATGGAGTCTAATTAAAATATCAAAAACCAAAATTATATTTCTGTCAAAATTTCTCATCATCGGACCTTGAATTTTGGTATTTTAATTGGACACTATGTTTCAACCAGCGGTATTTTAGTAAAAAGTTTTAGCCCAATCCTAATTTGACAAATAGTTTATTCTTAAGCATTACGGAGTATATTGAAAAAATACTCTAGACACAAGTTCGTCATTAAAAACAAATTGGAAAAAGTAAAATCCGTATATATATGGCCAGACAGGAACATTAATGAACAAAAAAGTCTGTTCATTCTAATCTGGAGTATATCTGGAGGAATACGGGACCCGCATGACTGTTGTGTCGTCTTTTCAAAATCGTTTTTAAATCAAAGAAAACGTGCCAAACCCCAGTTCATTTCAAATCAAATGCAAAGCTTTTTTTTCCTACCAAACAAAGCATACGAAAGATTATAGGACTGGATAGAAATTTGTCATATCTGAGGTTGTATGAAAATATCAGTAATAATGAAGTGATGATCATATTCTCCTAGAAACGTCCAAAGGAAAAGAAAGTAAATTGGTTGAAATTATCAAAACTTGACTAAAATAGCTAAATCTGCTAGATTATGAAATTTTAAAAATATGTTTTATAGTTAAATAAATAAAAAGTACTCCATATGAAAATGTCAAAAATAGTTTTCTTTAGCAAAATGAATCTATTAGTAATTGCAGCCTTAACTATTTTGAATATTCCAGAATGCGTGTAATCAAAAGTATAGTGTTGCCAAAAATTGACAGATAAAGCTAATAGTTAAAAGATTAAGGCCGACTCCAACCCATCTACGTCAATAAAATGAGTTTCCTTCGTATTCATTCATTCAATTCAATTTTTATTACAATCCAACACCGTCAATATATCTATTCAAAATTTTTTTTTAATTAAAACCTCACTTTTAATATTATGCATCAAAATTATCCAATTTTTTTTTACAATTGATTATGATTTAAAAAGTCAAACATTCCAATGTAAAAAAAAATAAAAAAAAAATGAAAGTTATATTAAGAAAAAATTTCTGAAATATATCTTAATTTTCTTAAAAATTATATTTAAGAAATATTTTGAGTCTAAATACCCCTAACATTTAAAAGTTGTTTTTCTAATTTATATATGTGATATTGATGTCATATACTCATATGAAAGAGAATTAAAAATTACGAATTTTGATATATCATTTATAAAAATTGAAGTGATAATTAAAAAGTTATAATACTATAAATAAAATTGGGGTTTATAATTGGAATGGGACCACTCATATTTCTTACGTACGTCAATGCTCCAGCTAACTTCTCTCCTCTGTCAATAAGCTTTTAATTCCCACTTTGGCCTCCTTCCATACACTGGGTTGAAGCATTTTTAAGAGGGAAAAGTGTTAATAAAGCTTTTTCATGGATGGATTGCGGACAGCCTAAGGATCCCAAACTTTCCTTCAAACTTAGCTTTTCTGAAAATAGGTAATTTGGAGCTAGTAAATCCGAGTTTGAAGATATGTCATCTTTTTTTTAGATTTGTCATTCGTGTAGGGATTGATTTTGTTTTTTTTCTTTCGAGATTAACTTTTTCTAGTTGAATAAAATGTTTAGCTCCAATGGCCAAAATATATACTCCCTCCCAGAAACAAGTTCCACCTTTCCTCTTCAGGTAGTACCAAAATTAAGTTCCACTTTCAAACATTTCTTTATTTGGCAAATTATCTACATCAAACCAGTGCCAAAACAGTGACAAACGGTATCAAACAATGTCAAACAGTGTCACAATGGTGTACTAAACAGTAAAATTTATCCCTCAGTAAGTTTATTTTCTTAATATGCGTGAATTTTCACTCGGAACTTGTTTCCGTGACGGAGGGTGTAGAATCTACCATAGAATCTACCAAATATATATGCTCGAGCGAACAAATCGTAATTCGTGTAATCTCATTAAATTTTCAGCAACAACATATGCCAAAAGTTACTTCGTATATTGCGATTGGTAGGATGTTTTTACTTGGACTGTAATTTATTAGTCTGGTCTGGTCTGGTCTGATCTGATCTGGTCTGGTCTGGTCTGGTCAGGTTTCTTTGTATTTTTATAACTATCCAAGTCTGGTCTGATCTGCTCTGATCTAATCTGGTCTGGGACAAATTACCGTCCAAGTTAAAACATCCGTATTCATGCTTGAGCATATATAATTTTCACAAATGCATTTTGAAAGAGATTTTATACAATCTAATTTATTTAAATGTGGGATCCGGTTTGATAAATATGATTTGATCTGTCATACCTAAATCAGATGTGCTCAGGTCTGATCTAGTATGTGAAAACATATATGATGTTCAAGTGAAAACATAAGATATTATGAAAAACATAAGTTCTATATTTGTAGAACGAGTTAAACACTAGTTATACACTTACATATAAGATATTAGATACGGTTAAGTCATTTTGTTAGTGAGGATAAATACTCACATTTATTGTATTTACTAGCGTTTTTCACGCGTAATGCGCGAAAGTCGTCAATGCCCAATAATAAAATTTTATCATTAATAATGCCCGATAATAATTTATACTAGAAAAACCATATTTCACATTAATCTATCAAGTTTATTATAATTTGAAGCTTGTGTCACCCAATCAAAATATATTGATACTCAGGGGCGGAGCCAATGGGGGGTCAGGGTGGTCATCCGATCCCTTCGAAAACTTGAGTGTATAGAACTTTGAAATATCTTCGATTTCATATATTATGACCCTCATAACTCATTACGAGTAAAAAGTTATGGCTTCTGAAAAATCAGCACTATCTAGACGTAAAATCATTAACATTCGATGCAACTATAGATTATTTACCCAAATTTTAAAAATAGGGTATAACTCACTCAATACTTACACGACACCACTTAGAAATAGAGCAAAAACAATCTATTTTATTGTTACGAGTGCATATTGATGGATGGTGTACCCGGGGGTATCTTATCTCAGGGGTTATTCGAGGAATAACCTAGAGAGAAGTCGGAGCAATAAGTAAGAGAGAGAGTCAAATATATTAAAATGATCTCGATATGTTGGATCCTTGTAATGAGGAATAAAGGCTGCTATTTATAGCAGCCATAAATGCGATGAGAGTACACGTGTCAATAATCTAACGGTCGAGGGGTCACCATAATCGGGGTGGCACCGGCACTCGCATGTGCACCGCATTAAATGCGGTGGGTGGACGTGACTTTGCATTAAATGCGGTGGTTGCTTGTCTCCAAAGGGAATCTTCGATGATCGAGCTGTTAGCCAAAGGTTCCCCTGTAGCCGAGGGCTCTGTTGTAGCCGAGGGCTCTCTTGTAGCTGAGGGTTATCTGTAACCGAAGGCTACCCTTATGCCGAGAGCGTGTATGAGCCGAAGGCTCCTGATTTCGCTGTCTTCTCCCAGTGGATTTGTATGTGGAAAATCAGATGTGTCCTAGAGTTTGGAGCCTTCGGCCACGACGTCGAAGGCATCCCCAGGCGCACCGTGGGTTCCTTTGAGCATGGGCCGCAGTGCTTTGGGCTTCATGCGCTTCTTGGGCCTGTTGGGCCTGTGTTGGAGTAGCAGGAGTCTGTGGGCCGGGGGTTCCCGGGCCATATAGTCCATCAGAAGTCCCCCACTCCTTTTGCCGAAAGGTACTTGAGGGAAAAGGAGTAATTGTGGCGATCCTCCCGAAGGCTTCCTTGTTTTGTTGGGTGCCTTAATCGATTCTTTGCTCTCTGCTGTTTGCCGATGGCATTCCCTCAGTTCCCCGCATGTCGAGGGCTGAGTGCTTCCTGGAGGAAGTGTAAATGTGTTGCTCGCATGTGTTGTGGTGAAGGCTGCTTTGTCATCCTTGGTACCTCTGTGATTTTTTTGCGTTTTTTTTTTTTGCAAGTTGCTCTTTTTCCGGAGGTTGTATTGATAACACGTACCCGAGGGGTTTCGTGTCCGATGGTACCCGGAGGCTGCATTGGCATTTATATATTTTTTTGTATTGTTCCCGAGGGGTGTATCCCAGTTCCCCACTCCTTTAGGCCGAAGGCTATTTCGGGCTGAAGGAGTTTCAAGTGATGATTTGACCCGAGGGCGTATTCCAGGAGAGGGGTTCATAATGTGTGTGAAGCCGAATGCTTATGGCAGACACATGGACCTCACAGGAGTCGTTGCCTATGTCTCGAGGGGTGCCAGCTGAGGCCACCTTGTGTCTCAGAATAGAGCCGTTAAGTATAGCCATTGGAGGTGGGGTCCACGTGTCCGGCTCTCGTTGGCTGAAGGAGGGCAGGTGCCGCCCATTGGTTGAGGCGGCGGCCCGTAATGATGGGCTTTCAAACCGAGGCCCATACTTCGAGGCTGGGGAGCCTATAAATACCCAAGGCCAGAGCGATTCTCCCTTGTGCGTTTCATAAGCTATAGCGAAGCTCTGCAAAATTTTCTAGAGAGAGAAAGCAACCCCTTCGATCAAACCGAGTTTTCAAGGTCAGTTTCTCATCTGTTCTTGACATTCTTAGCATACTTTGCTTTCCTGCCCTCCAATCTTCAAGACTCTCTTCGGCTTGGCTGGGTCGAGTACAAAGTCTTCGGTCTCCTCGGCTGGTTCAGCCCTCGGCCTGCCTTCTTCCTCTTCCAAGGCCATTGTGACAGTATCAACGCATAGTTAAGTTTTACTAACCTTCTTGGTGAGTTGAAGGTAGCAAGCCCGAGAGAGCTTCTGATTCCCCCTCGAGTAGCCGATGCCATTGGGTGTGGGGAACTTGAGGCAAATGTGCCTCATTGAGATGACGACTTCCAAGTCCTCGAGGGCGGGCCGGCCGAGGATGATGTTGTGGGCGCAGTCAAGGTTGACGACGACGAATTCCACTTCGAGCTTGGCCCTGTGGGATCCGTCGCCGAACTCGACCATTAGGAAGATGATGCCCTCGGCGTCGATGCTATCCCCTGTGAATACGGAGAGGGGCGTTTTGATGTGCCGAAGGGATCCCATATTGAGCTCTAGTTCTCGAAAAGTGCTGAGATACATCACATTGACGGAGCTACCAGTGTCAACGTAAGTTCGGAGGATGATGGTGTTGTTGATCTCCGTACGGATGACGAGGGCATCCCTGTGAGGAAGAGAACCCGGGGGTAGATCCACATCTGTGAAGGTGATGGGGTCAGCCCTCGGCCTCTTGGTTGGGGGTATGTGGTTGACTTCCCCAACATAAAGGGATTGAGCCTACTTCTTTCGCTGGTTGGTGGAGTCCCCACCGGTATTGCCTCCGGTGATCATGTGGATGTGGCGTTTGTATTGGTGTTGTGGATCGTCCTCCTCACTGAGGTTCCCAATTTCACGCTTCTTCCCTTGAGGATTTCCCAAGGGAATGGTGTTCGGGTTAACCCACTTGTTTGCCTTCGGCGAGGGACCTTGGTACAAATGGCCCGCTTGTATTAACCTTTCGATGGCTGCCTTTAGGTGATGGCAGTCATCAGTCCTGTGCCCTTGATGGAGATGGAAGCGACAATATAGTTCGTTAGGGTTGATGGCATATACCTCGAGGGGTGCGCAGGAGTCTCGCTCCATGAGGCCTCTCTCTTTCGCTTAATCCAAAATGATGCTAATGGGATGCGTCAGAGGGGTGCGTGGGTGCTCCAAGAGGGTAGGTTGTGCCCACGCCCTAATCTTCTAAACTTATAAAGGGTGTGTTTTGTAATTAATATACTTCCTATAAAGGTTAGAGCCATGCGAACAATGTTTAAGTATAAAAACTATTTGAATAATTCAGTAAATTTTATCAAGTATAACACTAACTTGTAGCCATTTTATCAGTTTAAAAAATCTAAATCATTTAAAGAGTGCTACTTCATAAATACTCAAAAGACCAAATGTCATTAAAAAAACACTAATTGAAAGTATGAATATAATGCTGAGTACGTAGCAAGTTTATTGAAGGATTAATTTGTATTGAAGGCTACCCTCAATTAATTCTAACCGTGTGGCAGGGTTATTTTGTCCATCAAGATAAGGGTATCATATTTTAATAACAAAGTACAAGTCCTCATGCATTAAAAATATTGACACAATTCAACGATACTAATCATCACTCACAATTATAATGTTTTTAGATTAATTAATTAATGATATATGTATACTTCGTATATTGTAACGCTTATGTGGCTGTGTGAGTGGTGTTCATGTCACGATGGCCTGATTGGAAACGTCGTCCGGTCAAGCCCCTTTTAAGGGATTTCAGGTGGAATTTACTAATGAAATTTTGTGAGCATATTCTTCATGAATCGTAGATTATTTCCACAAAATTTCAACATCAAATTCAAACGGAAAGTCAATTAAACAAATTATTGAAAATCACTGCACTTTTTATATATATCCACTTTGTACACAATACACATGTATATTTAAAGCCATTGCTGACTCATATAGTATACTATACATCTTTCAATCCAATGCTTCTGCATCCTTTCTCTACAATCTTATAAGAGTGAATATTGTTAAGGGTATAATGGTCATAAAAAATGTGTTGGTGTCTCTTGCTGCATTAAGTCATTGTACATCATGTATGTTTTTTTGTACCTTTAAACTTATTACAGCTTGTGTTTTAACGGGGGGAAGTGGCGTTCGTTAACTAAGCGTTCCCTTTCGCTTATTTCCGTCGTTCAACTGTACCCTTTCACCTCTTCAGCACCCTCAACATATTCCCAAGCCTCTTCAATTACTTCGACTTCGGATACAATACGAAAGATGGATGGCTAACAACCACGCACGTGAGACCCCGATTGGTCTCGATTGTGCGGCGACCGGTGGAGGGAAAGAAGCACCGCACAACTCTCTGCATCATTTGCGACTCCAATGGGGCAATTATGGAACTTCAAGAGGCGCCCCCAATTGCACACATATATTAATAAGCGCTTGGTTGTCTTCCCCCATAAGTAGTTAGGTATTTTTAATTTGAAGCCCTTGTTGTTAACTTTATTTGCATTCTGATTGTTAAAAGCTTCGCCAATTCGTGTATTTCGTAAGGATTTATCCTCTTTATATTAGGATTAGCTTTCATTTTTACAATTATTTTCATTTTACTTGACATAGGAAGTTGATTTTCATTGAAAAATATGAATGTGTGTTTGTGTGTTTTCGTTGAATGTTTTACCTAACTGCTCTAAGTTTACGAACTTAATATTGAAATTGATGATCTAGGTTCCCAATTTGATATGCTTATCAATATATAACTGTGTGTGCCGATAGTAGTTCAGAAATGGTATTTAAAGTTTAAACGAAAGGGTGAGAGTGAGCATATTAGATAATCTCTCTGTTCTATATTTTTCTCTTTAGCGCCTGATCATTAATTATGTTTTATTAGAGGATATTGCTGTTCAAAGAGATTAACTTTTTTAGCAATCATTTCTCTTGTTCGTAAAATGATAAGAACTAGACTTTCTGTAGGCTATGGAGGTTAAGTTTGATTTGAACAATATTACGAAAAGGCTCAGGGAGGGGTTCAAAACCATTGGCAAACATGGTGGCATCAGACTTGTCGTCAATGCTGTGCAACCAATTAGTGTTCTTCACATCCTCTTTCAATAGAAGCATGCCATAACGAGAACCCTTGTATATGTCGACATCTGTCACTCTTGCTGACAAATATCGTTCATATCTTTCCTATTTTCCTTTAGTCTCTGAAGGCCTACTGCTGGTATTATTTCCTCTTTCTATGATGGAACCGTTGACGATATTCATACTTGCACTTGGAGAAGCCAGAGAACTTGGACCTTGTGCCTGCTATAGTTTTTTAGCACCATTTGATTGAATGCTATGAGGGAAGAGTGTTGAGCCTGCAACTGCACGCCCTCTTCCGGAGGCTGATTGCCTCCGTGTTGGAGTTCCTGCATTTGGAATGTCCATAGCCCCCTTTCCAGAAGAAACGGGGGCACCAAGTCTAGACCTACCAGCTGACAGTGGCCTGTCTAGCAATCAAGTTCGCAGGTTCGAGGCGTTTCAAGTGAAAATTTTGGGGGAACTATTGGTTCAGGCGCTCGCTGAACCGATGGGCTAGGGGAGCTTGGGCGTGATACTGAGGATGTTGTCCTAGCAGGGGAGCTTGGGCGTGATACTAATGATGTTGTTCTAGCAGGGGAGCTAAGGCGAGACAGTGACCCTGCATTCCATTGTTGACTGTGCGCACAGAGGGTGCTAGAGAAACAGAAGGGAAGGAATTTGGACGAGTAGGTTTTGATGGTCTTGAAGATGTAGATCGAGAAGTAGAGGCACTCAACGGTGAAGGAATTTGAGGCCTGGATGCACTCGGAGTGGAAGGTCTTGAGCTTTGTGATTGTCTAGGAGTTGAAGGTCGTGACAGTGTTGGGCGAGAAGTGGGGGTGGTGGAAGGTCTGGTAGAATAAGATGAACAACGTGTGGGAGTGGATTGTCTAATATAAGAAGAAATTGAAGAAGATCCTGTGTTCAAAATACTATTGTTACTAGATTTGTTTGAATGGGTAGAAGGGCGGGTTACAGAGGAGCTGCGAATTGGTCTTGTTAGCTGACTACTGTTCTCTGACTGAGACACACCGAAAGCTGAGATGCAATGATTTTGACAAGCAATTTGCCAATAATTTTTTTTATATAATTAATGCAAACAATTAAAGAACACTCTCCAGTGAATATTGATAAATAGTTCACTAATGTAATATGGTATACTCCTTCAGTCCCTTACTATTGTTCTTGGTTTGGCTTGATGCAATTTTTTATAGACCTGTTCTTTTTCCCTTTTTAACTTCCTAAAGTAAAAAATGACGGTCAGTGGGGAGATTAAATGAGGGCAGTAAAATAAATGGATGACTTACTTTTTCCCCAAACAAGTAAAGAGGACTTTATTTAAGACCAAACCAAAAAAAGGAAAATATGATCTATATAAGATACATTAGGGTTAGGCAGGAGTTCAAAGAAAATATGATCTATATTCAGGGACAAAGGGGTTGGAAAACACATTAGGGTTAGGCATAAGTTAATTGACTAATCACACTGGCCTTCTGAAAGGTAGAAATGCAATTCAAAATTTCTCTTAATTGCCAATACCTGAAACATTTGAATATCCATTTAAATGTGGAATGTCTGGGAAGAAACTTTTGTGGAATATCCATTCATATGTAGAATGTCTGGGAAGGAGCTTTTGTGGAATGCTTTTGTGGATTATCCATTTGGTAATCTTTATTTGGCAGAAAGACCTGCATTTTCTTAACAACAACTATTTTAGACAAATAAGCAAGCCAAAAGCTATTTGTTCTTCTGTAATAGAATAAGAATATTACTGCTACAAATCGGATGAAATTTTCATATGTTAAATAGCATTCCTATTATAAACTAATGACTAATTACTTCATTTTTTTAAAATGCAGGACTCACTGAAAAAGTGTTCACATGAAAAAGTGTTAGTATACATGTATAATTTTAGTTTAAATTAGTTATTGTCTTTTTCATATTTTAATTTTAGAACAAATGAACACCCAATGTTTAAATGAGAGATCCGCCACTGCGCACAATATGCTACCTAGATGAAATGACTACTCAAAAAGGATATAGAGAAGCTTATCATAGACCACCTTTCTTTTGCTATGTGTTCACTAAAATGTTCATATGGAATTTTGTCATTACGTGATTGTCATTTACTTATAGTTAAAGACTTAAAGGCAGTTTTTGTTCCACTTTCCCTCTCCATAGCTTGTGATTTGCTTATTGTTTCCTTGGTGAAATGTCGACATGAATTACATATAAAGATTTTTCTGCCCCCTTGCTGTCATTTTAAGAAATAGTTTGTAACACTTCTCATTTTCTGCCCCCTTGCCCGCCTAGAGCGCCTAATCGGCCGCCTAGCCCTTCTAGATTCGCCGAACATTACTTTACTTTTTAATTTTAATTTTCCAAACGATATACTTAGTTTAACTTTAGCGATAGATATAAAGAAATGTAGTTGTAAATTAAGATAAAACTATACATGTTTGTATATATACCTAAATTTTATCATTATTTATATTTATAACATAATGAAGTGAAATGATTAGTTATCATATACTACGTATGATTAAATGTGATAATTCTTTCTTTCATGTTTGTTAATGTATATGTATAATGTATATATGTATTTTATGCACAAAAATACAATATTACATATCATATTTATGCAAAACTATAGATAAAAATGCAATTTCTATATCTCCGATTAGTCCCCGCCTAGTTCCCGCCTAGGCACCCGCCTAGCCGCCTAGGCATCAGGCACCGTGCTGGCGCCCGACTAGCGCCTTTAATTTTAAAACATTGGTTATGGTTATAACTTCAGAGTTCAGACACAAGAAAAAAGTAATACTGTTTTTTAAAATCACACCGATAATTTTCGTCTTTAAAATCACACCACAAATGGAAATGTTGATCGAAAAATCCAATTCCATAGGAAATAAATTTCCGACACAGTCAAATGTTTCAAAAAATAGCCAAAAAATTATACCGTTTTTATACATATTGTCAAGATACTTTGCACCTTAAATTTTTGCCAACCCAAATATTTATTAGCACTATGAGTGCTACAATGTGATGTGAAAATTTGTACAAAATTATAAAATTTTTAACTTGTTTGAAAAACTTTTTTTATACAGAGTATGTGCCAGACTTTTATAGTATGAGAGCTTTGGTTTTTTCAAATGGCACTTTCTTCCTATGGTCTACTTTTACCGGAAAAATTATTGGTGATTTTTTTTGACAATGTGTAAAAAAAAGATACAATTTTTTGGTCATTTGAGATTTTTTTGTCTATGTCAGATATTTATTGCATAAAAATTGTATTTTTTTAATCAACATTTTTTATTTGTTATGTAATCTTAGAGAGAAAAGTTACCGGTGCGATTTTTTTAACGGTGTGTCTATAATTATAACTCTAATTGTGTCAAAAGTTACAAAAGTTAATAGTGTTATTTCTTATTTGACGGTGAGAACCACACTTACAATAAATCAAACAATTGAGGGGTGTCATTTACAAACTAAAAAACACGGGGACAACATTTCAATATACGTACTATGGACTGAAAGTGCAATTTCCCTAAAATATATGAAAAATACTCCATTAACACAGTGACGTCTTGTTCTTTTTTTAACTTTTAAAATATGTATTACATAGTTTTGAGATTTCCTGAGGATGTCACAGGTTTGATTATTGACATTATAATGAACAAATACTATAATAGATTTAGAAAAATATTCCAAAAAAATAAATAAATAGTACGATTTAATGTTTCACTAGAATTTTATTAACATGTTCTATTAAACGTTAACACAAGTTTTCTTGGTTGATATGCGAAAAACAAAAACAAAAAAGAAACACAAGATTAGGAAGGTCTAATTATAAATTTTAAATAAGAAATAACGGATGACTAATTAATATTACAAGCTGGAATAGCTCAGTTGGTTAGAGCGTGTGGCTGTTAACCACAAGGTCGGAGGTTCAACCCCTCCTTCTAGCGTGTATACTTTTATAATTTTTGTTAACTTATGAACCCGTCCACTGCAAGTTTAATTTGTCACCATTGTAGAACACTTTTTTTTCCCTCATTAGTCATATCATAAAAACATCGATACTCGCAAAATTTTGTTACATTTTTGAATTGATTATCAATTTTTAACATATTGATTTTCAATATTTGACGGCATAAATATGGGTATTTATGGCTATAAAAAGTTTAATTTTATCAGCATTCAAACTTTGAAATGTTAAATGACAAAGTCACATATTGGGCATATTATCCTAATGTCTTACCAAACAATTTTTAGGGCACATAAGATCAAATATCATCGAACAAACTTGATATGAACTTGTCTAATATGATATGATAATTAATGTAGTCATTATTTTTAGGTCACGAGCTCACACATTATTGATGGTTGATGCAGGAGCGGAGGAGTTTTTTCCCGAGATGGGGTACTTTCAAATCTTATTTCCCAAAGTAGGGTACTTTTAAACTTATTTCCCAAACAGGGGCATTTTTGCCTTATCATCTTGCCAGGTCAGCACCCAAGCTAAATTCCATTTCCACAATTCCACCCGCCACATCACTAATCCAGTTCATAATCCAGGTCAGCACACAATGTATCATCTAAAAACTAAAACGTGAGGCTTGGGAGAATCGAACCCACGACCAAGGCTTCCTAAAGACGTGCCGTACACCACTGGACTACATTGGTTTGTTGTCCCACTTAGAAAAGTAAATATAATAATAACAGTAATTGTTATATATAATAGAAATAACCACTAATATATAGCAATAATAATAACAACAATACTTACAATAATAACAATAGTAATTATTATTGTTTTTATTATTTTTAGAGAAAAATAATTTAAATACCTCAAACTTTGAAGATGTGTGATGAAAGTACTCTAAACTTTCAAATGTAATATTCATACCCCGAATTTTATATAAAAAATAATATTAGTAACATGAACATAGTTTTTTCTTTTGCAATGTGATTCTATGATTCTTTAACTACACATATATACATGCTTAAGTATTTTAAACTATGTGCTAATTAAACATTATGAATTTACATTTTTGAATAAAAATACACATTAATGGTGCTGACATAACTTTTTATATAAAGTTTGAAGTATATATATGGCATATATAAGTTTGGGGTGCTTACCTCACATCTATTCAAAGTTTGGATTATTTAAATTATTTTTCTCTTTCTATTATTCTTATATTTATTATTATTATTATTATTATTATTATTATTATTATTATTATTATTATTATTATTATTATTATTATTATTATTATTATTATTATTATTATTATTATTATTATTATTATTATTATTATTATTATTATTATTATTATTATTATTATTATTATTATTATTATTATTATTATTATTATTATTATTATTATTATTATTATTATTATTATTATTATTATTATTATTATTATTATTATTATTATTATTATTATTATTATTATTATTATTATTATTATTATTATTATTATTATTATTATTATTATTATTATTATTATTATTATTATTATTATTATTATTATTATTATTATTATTATTATTATTATTATTATTATTATTATTATTATTATTATTATTATTATTATTATTATTATTATTATTATTATTATTATTATTATTATTATTATTATTATTATTATTATTATTATTATTATTATTATTATTATTATTATTATTATTATTATTATTATTATTATTATTATTATTATTATTATTATTATTATTATTATTATTATTATTATTATTATCATTATTATTATCATTATTATTATCATTATTATTATCATTATTATTATCATTATTATTATCATTATTATTATCATTATTATTATCATTATTATTATCATTATTATTATCATTATTATTATCATTATTATTATCATTATTATTATCATTATTATTATCATTATTATTATCATTATTATTATCATTATTATTATCATTATTATTATCATTATTATTATCATTATTATTATCATTATTATTATCATTATTATTATCATTATTATTATCATTATTATTATCATTATTATTATCATTATTATTATCATTATTATTATCATTATTATTATCATTATTATTATCATTATTATTATCATTATTATTATCATTATTATTATCATTATTATTATCATTATTATTATCATTATTATTATCATTATTATTATCATTATTATTATCATTATTATTATCATTATTATTATTATTATTATTATTATTATTATTATTATTATTATTATTATTATTATTATTATTATTATTATTATTATTATTATTATTATTATTATTATTATTATTATTATTATTATTATTATTATTATTATTATTATTATTATTATTATTATTATTATTATTATTATTATTATTATTATTATTATTATTATTATTATTATTATTATTATTATTATTATTATTATTATTATTATTATTATTATTATTATTATTATTATTATTATTATTATTATTATTATTATTAAGATTGGAAATAAGATTGGAAAGTACCCCTGTCCAGGAAAAAACTCGGAGCGGAGCCATCGATACAACGAATATGTTAGAAAAACATTTAACACGGAATTTTTAGAGATATTTTGACTTTGCATCCTGCTTTTGGGGGTGATATATTGGACTTTGCACCTCATTTTCAAAACTCTTAAACTTTTCACCCTATTTTCCCTAAAATTTCTTTGCCTTGACATCCCATTCAAGAATTTTTCTTCACAAAATGTTTTAAACAGGATGCAAAGTCTAAAAGTTTTGAAAATGGGGTGCAAAGTCCAATATCACTCAAAAGGCAGGCAAACTCAAAATTCCCCAAAAAATAGACATTTTTAAAACTTGGACTGGGCCCGGGCCAAGGTTGGTCACCCCCTAGCTATGCCCCTGGGTTGATGGGTACCAGCTCTAGATTTGTACAAATAAGGATCACCCCGTTTAACTAGAGAACTTGGTAAAGATACACACATTTGTGCCAAATTCATATATAATCTACTCCGTATTATTATATATGTCAAAGTAATTTTACCACAAAATATTTGTCAGTGGTAGCATGTAGCTGTGTCAATTCGTGCCAAAACGATTAATTTTATAGCGCTCGTATTAGGTTTTGTGATTCAATATTATATTTTGTGTAATTTCTCAAAATTTAAATGACAACTATTTGTACTAATTTCCAAATTAGTATGCAAGGCTTAACTGCCATCCTCAATTAAACATCATAATTTAAAAAAAGACTTTTTTTAGGGCGATGATGAATGTGAAAAGTATCTCCAAAGTAGTTCATTATAATGAAATGATCATGTAACGCATTTCAATGTCAATATATACTCGAAATAAAGGTGTTGTATTTAGAAAATGAGAAATGCTAGAGGTACCCAAAATGGGGTACCCCATTTGTACCTCACTATATGAGTGGCTCACAAAACTCCAACCCCACAAAATAATTGCCTCACTTAATTCATTGCTTTTTTCTAACCACAAAACTAGGGAGGGGTACAAAATGGGGTAGGATTTGGGGGTACCAATAACAATTTTGTCAGAAAATACTCGAGATCAAAAGAGTATTGTTTTGTTGTTGAATTTTAAATCATACTCCCTATTGCACGTTTCTTCAAAAATATAGTGTTTCTTTTTTTGAGCTTCTACATCATGTAATTATAAAATATTCAATTAAGAACTAAATTCTATTTAGCCGGATTACAAACAGCCAACAAGGGGCACTGGTGTATATTAGGTAGCTTTCAAATTAAAATCTTGCACACAAACTCATTGCCATTCAAAGTTTAAAGAAACAATCCGTTTTTATGTAAGTGTTTTTTTAATGTTACTAAAATCAAACTTATTTACACAAATATGACTAAGGATGTTTTTACTTGGACGGTAATTTGTTCCAGACCAGACCAGACCAGACCAGTCCAGACCAGACCAGACCAGACCAATCCAGACCAGACCAGACCAGACCAGTTCAGACCAGACCAGACCAGACTTGGATAGTTATAAAAATACAAAGAAACCAGACCTTACCAGACCAGACCAGACCAGTTCAGACCAGACCAGATCAGACCAGACCAGACCAGACCAGCAAATTACAGTCCAAGTAAAAACATCCTAAGGATGTTTTTACTTGGACTTAATTTGCTAGTCTGGTCTGGTCTGGTCTGGTAATGTCTGGTCTCTTTGTATTTTTATAATAATTCAAGTCTGGTCTGATCTGGTCTGGTCTGGGACAGATTACAATCAATGTAAAAACATCATAATAGTTACTACAATGTAGTATTATGGTAACTTAAATTTTAAAATTAAACCTAAGTTACTATAATTTCATCACTACTCGAATCACTAGTCACAATTTTGTAAACAATTTTAATTTTAATCATAAATATGTAATTATTTCTTACATTAATGATGTAAGATATTCTTCCGCGCTATCACACTCGAACCAAATAAAGTATTTTTAAGTTTTTTATTTTCCAACATTTTTTATGGAAAATATTTCCTTGACCTCTTACCAAATGCTCCAATACTGATCACATATCACATAATACACACATCAATATCATGGCCACGCAGTCATGAACTACACCATTAATGGGTCATAAATTTTACAACAGTATTAAGACAGCATTGTATGCTCAGCTCCCAATCTTGTCACAAATTATCATTTCATCATTTGTTTAGGTTGAACACAGTACATATTTGCTCAGCTCCCATCTGATCGCATTTGTTTATGTTCAACAAAGTGTAGGGCCCAACGGGCCAACACAGCTCCCTATTCTTTAAAAACATTCACCAACTACCTTAGTTGTTTTAGGGCTACACCCGACAAATACCAGCCCGTTTGGTAGTATAATAATTTTATTAGGACATGAGCCTAACTCAACTCCGTCAATAAATTAAATTTGCCAACGATTTATATGTATTCATTTAGTTATTAAATTTCTCTTTGCAATCTAGTATCGTCAATATATTCACCAAACACAATTTTTTTAAATAAATGTATAAATCCTTACTTTTATTATCACACATCAATTATGTGACAACTTGTTTTTTCCCAATAATTATGATTTGAAAAGTCAAACATTTCAATGTAAAAACATATTTTTGTGTGTGAAGATATTAAAATAAATTGCAACTACCAATCAAATTATGTACTACTATATACAAAATTACAGTATTTAATTATTACTCCCTCCGTCCCCAAAAGAATGTCCTACTCTCCCAAAATGCAATTCCCTATATGAAAGTCCTACTTCTATTTTAGGAAAGAAAAAATTGTGTAAAGGCTTTAATACCCCCCTGTCCATTCATGGATTATATGCGCTTGTTCAGCCCTTTCATTTGCCATTTCCGTCGGTTGGCTTTCCTATGCCATTAATACCTTCTACATTTTTCTCCTTCTCACTCTACATTATCTCCTTCCCTCCCCTACCGATCCTGTGATTCATCTCCTCCACTGCTCCTTCTCACTTTACCTCATCTCCGTTGCTGCTAGCCCCTACTTCTTCTCCTCCGCTGCCCCCTATTTGTCCTCCGTCATTACCCCCTACCTTCCTGATATCTCCATCGCAATCGCTCAACTCCGAGCCCTGACCTGTACATTGAAAGGAAACCTAATCCTCCACCTATCCGTCCTATTAAGAACTCAGATCTTCTCACCCAACCGCATGTAACATCGACCCAGATGTCCAGGAGCAAACATATTCGATTTGTAATCTGGTTTCTTATCGGGTCTCACCTCCGAAGTCACATGCATCGGAGCCCAATCGTATGCCCCTATGTATTCACTTCGGTTATTCCAGTGAGTTTGAAACCAATCCAGGTTCGGCCTAGAGGAAGATCCATGGAGACAAGGTGTTGCCTGGCACTTTTGATGGGCTGGAAGGCGTGGAGGATGGTGATGAGGTCTTCTTGGCAGTGGCGGAGAGAACAAGGGAGCATGCACTGGCCATGGTTGGCCATGACACTTTTAAGGGTAATACCCTCTACTTTTATCTCTGTCTTTAATTTTATAATGTGTATGATGAATTGGGCTTGAGTTACAATTGAAGCATGAAGTTTGGGGATTGAGTTACAGTTGGCTGATTTGGGGTCTAGGGTTTGAGTGTTGGTTGAAACTTATGATGATTTGGGGTTTGAGTTCAACTAGGATGTATGAATATGTTGCATATGTTTGCAACTGTAATTGTAGCAACCCAGTTTCAAAACTGTAAGAGGCTCGATTAGCATTGCATTTGAGTTGGTGGATCTGTGTGTGTGCATTGTATTTGAAAAACTTTTATCATGACTTAATGCATCTGGGCTTACAAAGAAGTTGTCCTCGTACATGCCAGTACATTTATAATGTGTACTCTAGGTGTGTACATGTACATACCAAAAAAAGTGTAACACACTAAATGTGTTTACAAACACCAAAAAACAAAAAATTGTGATTGCAAATTAAACACATCTACATTTGTAGCAGTTCATATGTGAAGAATTATCTACTCTTCAATTATGAACTGCTCTTCAGTTGGTCTGCATTGTTGGTAGTTTCCATTTGATAATTCAGAAATGCCCTAGCTGATTCATATAACTATGCACTGATCTCGATATTTTGTGGTAACAACCCTTGCCTTTCTGGAGAGTTCTTTCCTATATGCTGCAACTTGAAATTGTTGCCTCTATTGTTTTGCATTACACTTTGCATTACACACTGATAGCTTAGAAAAACCTTGTTCAATGTGCTTGTTGTGAGCTCATTGAAAGCAGTTTGGATAGCTTCAATTAATTGTGTAATGCTCTTCGGGGCCTGATAAGTCCGTATTTTGACACGTATTTGATGCGTGTTGAGATCGGCTTTTGATGATTTTCCTAGTTTTAAGGTGTTACAAGTCTCAATTTTAGCTCAAGTTATGTTTACCGGGCATTGGTTCGAGTTTTGTGTTGTTTGTAGTCAAAATCAGGGAATTTGAGCCCGGCACCGGCACTTGAGGAACAATCGGAATGATTTGAGAAGCATTTGAGAATGATTTGATAGCTTTGGAGGTCACCGGAAGATTCACGATGAAGATTTGAAGGCAAAAGAGCTCTATGATTGGTTATGAGATCAAAAGAAGATGAATAAAGCTTGAAAACGACGATCAGGATGACCTTTTGTCAATCGGTCAAGCATATATCTTTGTATATGCATCCAATGAACACGCTTAAAGTTTCATATGAAAGACAACTTCAAGGGCTACAAATCATATGAAGACACCTTTCAGAGAATCTGAGAGTAAGAAGGTGAAAACAGACGATGAAGTCAGATGATCTCTGCTGCGATTTTAGAAAGACATCTTCCACCGTTTTGATCATATCTCTTGATTGGATGATTCAAATCACATTCGGCAAATTGGGATGGATAGATGACTTCATTGTCTACAACTTTCATGAAGGAAGTTTTGTCAAATTCGAAAGTTACGTAGGAACTATCGTGCCCTCAAAGTCAGGCACGATCGTGCCTGAAGAGAAAAGCACCGCGGAGCTACTGCCAGCCAGGCACGATCGTGCCTGGAGGGAGGCATGATAGCCGTTATATTTACTTGTGTTTAACATAAGTATTTATAAGTATTTGTTGAAGAAAGGAAGAGAAATTGGACAAATACCTCCAGAATGAGAGCTAGAGCATAAAACATTGCGATGAACGACTTTTTAGACCAAGAGAATGACGTTCTGCCCATAATTTGAGTATAACGTATTCTATAGAACTCGAAATCACTTGATTCGAGTTTCATGTGAATTCTAACTCAATAAGGTACAAATGTTATGAAGACGTCATGGCCAAAATATGAAAGGAACAAGACTCAATCAACCAACAAAGTCAGATGTTGCTGGTGGGATTTCAGGATACATACCTCTCAGTGTTTTAGCCATAACGTTTGATTGGATGAATAAAATCACGTCATTCAAGTTTTGGTGGATAGAAGACTTCATTATCTACAACTTTGGTGAAGAAATCATGTCCAAATTCGTAGCGGAACATCCCCAAAATCCTGGGACAAAAACCGACACGTTTTGATCAATTTCGGAAGAAGAGAAAGGAAGCGCATTTTTGGGCGCTGCAACCGGCGCCGGTCAGCCTATAACCGGCGCCGGTTGGAAGGCTTTTTTCACACTAAACGAGCCTGTTTGCGACCGGGGCCGGTTCTAGACTGACCGGGGCCGGTTGGGACGATTTCAGCTCAAACAAAAGGTCGTGCAAGAGGATTTTTGATGGGAAAACTTCACCTTCCTCATCTCTTGATCAAATATTGCTCCATACCTGATTGTTGGGCTCGAATAGACTAAAAGATGCCATTCTTTAGCCTATATAAAGCCTTCAATTCATCAAGCAAACACATTCCATTCCATACTTTAATTAATTCCTAGTTTTTATAATTTGTTCTTGCTCTTTTTCTTCAAGTTCTTGAGGAGGAAACTTCAACCTCCGAAATCATTGGTGTTTAGGTATTATTTCCTTTGTAATTTCATGTTCTATTACATTTCAATATTGTATGCTGATTAATATGAGCATTAGAGGCTAATTTCTTAGCTAAGGCTAGGGATGAACCTCTATGCACACTAGGTGTTTGATAAAAGTTCTAAACCAATAAATTGTGATTTATCCTTTATATTTTGATTGTTTATGACTATGATGTACAACATAGAAGTATGTTAAATTTAGTTTATGCTTGCAATTAACGTTGAAGTCTAAACTATGAACATTAAAGGATAAACATATATAGTACCGAGAATAGAAATATATCCGGTCTTATATGATACGGGTGTGATGTCTTGATATTCAACGGGGTCTTCGGTAGATGAATGTAAGCCGTAACGGGACTTACACGTAACGAAAACCACGCTCTCACTGCCTTAACCGGAGTTGAGAATATATTAGCGACATCGTATTCATGATTATTGGGGAAGAACTATTATTAAACAACTATTAAAGTATTTAGGTGAATCCCGATTGCCTTAGTAATTCTCATTCTTGTTTAAACCAATCTCAAAGAGCAAAGTTCCTGGGAAAAAATATATCATTTACATTCTTTGCATTAATACTCGACTTTATAATATCAACCATTTCCCTGCGGATCGACCCGGTATTTACCGGTATTTTATTACTACATCGGCACTTGTATACTTGCAAGTTTAGCCCGATCAAGGCACGATCGTGCCTGCCCAAAATGCGCGTTTTTGCTCCGGAGGCACGATCGAAGGCACGATCGTGCCTGGCATCGTGTCTGGCTCCGAAAATCCTAATTCAGCTCAAATTTCACCCGATTTTTCTATTTAAACAGCCTGTAAACCCCCGTTTTCAAGGGGGAGCTTAGAGAGAGTGCCTAGCACGAATTTTAGAGGGCTTTTCAGCCTTGTTCATCAATCTTTTGGGATTCTTTGTAAGTTCTACCTTTTTAATTAAAGACAATTAATTCTTTTTATTCCAATTCTATTGATTCTTCAATTATGAATTGTGAGTAGTTTTAATTAGGGATTTGAGATTGATGAAAGGGTTGATCACGATGTATGGCTAGATTCTTGTCGGTTTAATTGCATGAATGCCGTTTAATTTGTGTTTGAATAATTTAATTGATATCTTTTGTAACCTAGAATCGCGACTAGAATTACAATTGCATGTAGAATGAATTAAGAGAGATCTAATTTGTTCTAGGACACATTCACACACACTTAAGGAGCAAGAATGAAACTTTTTCCGTCATGCAGTGACTCAGTCATAGCTCTTTCCAAATAACTTCTGACACCTTCAAGGTTATATTCACATGATGTCGCGGATATTGCATCAGGACACATCCATCCGGGCTGATGTCGCGAATTTGTATCCAAGCCCTCTATGTAATCTTGCATTGCTCTGTGAAAGCTTTCCAATTAGAAAATAAAAAATAATAAAGACAATAAAAATGTAATAAAGTTTGAAATTCATACTTCACGAAGACTTGAATAATGGAAATATTCAACATTGCACCAGATAGAAACTGAGCGATGTCCTCGTTAGTAAGTAAAGCACTGCAATCATTTGATTCGTAATGAAACAAATGTGCATCTAAAGTCAAAGCAATAGGATCATTACTACGACGAGATATTATCATTGAATGCAGCCATTTGCAATCTTTAGACAATGACTGCATAACTTCATCAGAAACTAATGAGGGCTGCTGCATCACTGGGTTTTTCCGAATGTCCAGTTTTTTCTTGCCTTTTGATGCTTTACTGCTTGTGACCTAAAAATATAACTTTAATTATAAATATGATATCAAATAACACCATAATTAATTTGATTCAAAACATGTATAATATTTAAAAACTCATATTAGTATTTTAGATAGGAAAATTTTAGAAGAATTTTATTTTAACTTCAAAAAATTTAATAGAAAAAATAAATTAAGTTCATAAATTATATACATTATCAGAAATAGGAACACAAACCGGAGAACATTAAGAGAAGAAAAAAAAGGATGATCCATTCAAGAAGAAACTTTCTTAATCTAAATCTAAAATCACCGCATAAGATTCTATCATGTCGTCCAAAAAGTTAAATCTTTTAACTTCTACTACGATTAAGTACTAACAGATCGTTCCACCTTTACTAACAGCAAAACCACCTCATAATATAAAACAAATGCCATTTTAAAATAGAAAAAGAATGGAACTACACTTTATTCCGTAACAAGCAACACAATTTTCTCATTCTTAGAATACATATCATAATAGTTTTGTATGATAACACATAATATTAAAAAATAATGAATAAAATATGCTAAATATACAAAGTGTTACCAAAACCCACTTCTACTACGATTAAGTACTAACAGATCGTTCCACCTTTACTAACAGCAAAACCACCTCATAATATAAAACAAATGCCATTTTAAAATAGAAAAAGAATGGAACTACACTTTATTCCGTAACAAGCAACACAATTTTCTCATTCTTAGAATACATATCATAATAGTTTTGTATGATAACACATAATATTAAAAAATAATGAATAAAATATGCTAAATATACAAAGTGTTACCAAAACCCACTTTCAAATATGACCATTAAGCTTTTCATTTACTTGTTTGGGTTTTTAGGATTAAGGGGCAAAGAATTCGTATTCGTTTTAGAAACATTAATCACCATCTCTGTATAGCATGTTAAATAACTACAAATCAAATACCACAAAAGATAAATCTCACTATCCTGTAAGTCAAAATTGTTGACAAGCAAGAATACATGAAACGTTGAGTTATTCTTGATTCCTTTTATACAGTACATATTCAAAAAGCATCACTGCATACTCTGTATATTGGTCTAGCTAAATTTGAAATCAAATAAACTAAAAGATTACCATGTTCTATTCTATAACAAATATACTCCAATCGTCCCACGCTAACAAAAATATGGATTTATAAAAAATATTAAAAGATTAAGTTAATAATAACTAACCTTGACAAAAAGATAACAATAAGTGTAGAGAGGATGAAGTTGGCGGCACAATCTGACTGTGGCAGCGGTGTGGGGAACGGACCTGCTTCGGTAAGTTGCTGCAGCAGCGCGAGGTGCTCCGGTGCGTCAGCGAGTTGCTCTGATTCCGTCGTCCAGCTACTCCGGTGCCGTCGGCGAGCTGCTGCGAAGCCGTCGGCAAGCGCAAGGCGCTGGTTCGGCTGGAACAATCGGGAGGGGACTGGGATTTGGAAGGGTTAGGTTTATCTGAAAATTTTCAAGTTTTTAGAGAATAGGGGAAAGAGGGAAGGGAGGAAAAGATCCGAAATTTTCAATTCTTAATAGCCTATGTGCTGCGGTTGTGTCTAAGACCGAAGCGCGCTAAAATGTGACGTATTTGCTGCGGTTTCAATACATGCGCAGCAATTAGGTAAAAAAATAAAATAAAATTCGAAATAAATTAGTTATTTGCTGCGGGTTCTAAACAACCGCAGTAAATACGTCGAAATTCTCACCTTTTTGCTGCGGTCTCTAAGGAACCGCAGCAAATACTTACAAATTTTACGTATTTGCTGCGTTTTTACTAGGAACCGCAGCAAATAGGTAGCAGCAAATAGAGATAATTCTAGTAGTGTACTTTACCATCTCATTCCACTTTCACATTCTGTCCCAGCCTAGGCCTACCAACCACAACCAAGAACAAGATTTTAGGCATGAACTTTTTGGACTGCACTAATCTATATGGATCAATTTCCGTTGGCAGAGTGTACAACATTGTAGTTTCTTTGGATAAGTAAAACCACTTCTCATCAATGTGTAAGTAATTCTGGAAATCATGATAAATAGGCCCGCTAGGAAGGGAAGCTAGGATTATGTGACTGAAACAGTATTCTAACATTTTCAGTTTCCCAACTTCACTCAACAAGGGCTTCATACCACTTGAATATCTTTTAATTTTCTTTCTTTGAAACCATCTATGGATGTGGATTTGGAAACTTGCATTGCATCGCCTAGAGAAAACATACTTTTTCTCTCATGCAATGGTATTTCTGAAAGCTTTTGTGCATCAAAGACTACCCGTTTTCTGCCCACATTTCCTTTGCAATTACTTTGCATATTTACAGGTTCACCACCAAGCATTTGCTCCTTTGCTTTCTTCCATAGCCTCTGCACACTGAAGGCTGTAATGTTGAACTCTGTTGTTGTGTTCTTAATGACAGCCCTATGAAGTTTCCCTTCACTAAAACTACCTATCAACTTTTCAATTAATCTTTTCCTATCATCACTGCTAAATTTTGGTATGATACTTGTATGCCTTTGAACTGTTGGTTCTGGCGCCTCCTCTTCTGATTGCGAGCTGTTTGCATGTGACAAGGAGCCGAGATCAACCACATTCAAGGGCAAGTCGTTGAGATCGAAGGAGAGTGCAAAAGCAATTGGCAGTGAATTGAAGCCACAAACTGTTTTTGATCTGCGTCCATTGAATGCTTGTATTGAATGCTAATCACTTGTAAATTTGCAATGAATGTGGTGTATTTATAGTTGTAGGCCATTGGTAGATTATAAGATGTAAAAACATTTGAAGTGAAAATTTGGAGGGACTTTCGATTTTTTGGCATCCAAATTTGGAACCATCTTGTCAAATTACACATTGTAAATGCTTAATATCCACTCATTTTCTTCTCTTAATTTCGGCCCCTTTCCTTAATTTTTTTTACAGTGGGGTATTAAATTAATTCCATTGTTAATTACCAAGTTAATTTCGGCCCCACTCATTTTTACACTGTCATAAATTAATTCCACTCCCATAGTAATTTTATTAAGATAGTAAAAAGAGCAAAATCAAGTTATCTAAATTCCTTAACACTCGGGTAACAATTTAGTGGGTGAATCAACTAAAGAGATTTTTTTAATGAATTTCACTCTTGTGATAATATTCATTTCCATGTATTTAGGACATTAAAATATTGAACTCAACACTCCTAAAATTAACCAAGTAATAGTTTTTAACGGATTGTAATGACATGATTATCAACAATAAAAATTAAAACTTGCCCAAGTCTAAACTTAATTAGTTACACATATTTGCAGTAAACAAAATAAAAGTAAAATTCATGTTGATAAAAGTAAAATTCATTTTTACAAATTTGTCACAACCTCTAAACCAAGACATTTTGATAATTTAGATTGAAAGTAGCTATATAATCTTGTAAGTTTTTTGACACCTTGGTGTTGGAATATTGATGGAATTGGTTTTGCAAAAAAGACAAAGAAAATCCAAGCACAATCAAAGTTGGAGTTCATAATTTATTTAAGAGCAAGTTAACCAAATCCTATTTTTACAATCATAAAGCAGGAAAATGCAAACGTGTGAGGGATCCAACTAAAACTCTTGATAAAACACATTACTTAGGTCTTACACAGTGTGTGTAGTCTTTTTCAAAGGAGATTTACCTTAATAGGACTATGTTAAAGATTTTTCTTTAAAATATTAAAGAATTCTACCGTGTGGTTATAATCTTGAAGACTGCACGGTTTTTTTTTTTTTTAATCCTTGAGCAAACCACACGAGGTGGGGAAGTGCCGGGGAACACTTCCCAATTTTATTAAAAAAAGTTTGAAGTCGAGCTGGTATGATGACGTGCACTTTGTCGTGTATGCACTCAAAATATTAATCAATACAACACTAAGACGTAGTATAGTGTAGTAATGTTCGTATCCACAGGGAAAGGAACACTTTTCTTTTTATAAAACTAGAAATAGGTAACAAGGTTTTTTTTTGATAGGTTGATGAACTTAATTTATATTTAAGCACGAAGATGAACGACTTATGTGTTTTAATTAATGATAAAGGGACTTGGTTTTGCTTTTATCCACTTAATGAAATGTTCGTCGATCCCGATTATATATTTAATTTAACTATCTTCCTCTCGAATACTCAATCGAGGAGTATATCCAATTCATCGAGGGTAGTTATTAATAACGAGACACGTTCATTAATAAAATTTACTACTGAGCCAATATAGAACACGCGCCGTATATTCACTCGATAGTAGCAATAAAGTCAAGATGAAAACGATTGAGATTGATAACCTCAACACAAGCGGTTTATTGGTTAATCAATATAATTAATTCCCCTTAGATTATTAACCATGAGACGCATGCATTAATAATCCAAGTTTACTACCGTGAAAGGACCGAATTAATAACAAGCGGATTAATCGACCGATTCTAGTATTAATTAATATATGAAACAAAACTAGTTGATCCTTTAAGTAATGCTCAAAATATTAATATGGAATAGGAATAGGAATTAATTAATATTCAAGGAAGAAGATTAACGAAAATAACTCACAACTTACAATTCATTAAGCTTCAAAGTAGCAAAACCAAGATGGAAGAGTTTAGCTCCTCATTTGGAGACTAAACATGAAGAAAATATAAAGAAATACTCCCTCCGTCCCATTTATTTTGTCCCGTTTTACCTTTTCGGGAAGTCCCACTTATATTGTCCCATACCATATTTGGTAATGTTTGTGTGGCTCTAAATCATTCTTACTTTATTCTTACTTTATCAATTAATATCAACCACACAAACCTACTTTTCTTAATAACCGTGTCACCCTCTTCCGGGACAATATAAATGGGACGGAGGGAGTACTTGTCTAAACTAAGATTAGAAGTATATAGGAATTGGTGAATTTAATGTGAAGGAAATAAGGTGTATTTATAGCAATTTGGAGCATTCAGGGATGTGTACCCGATCGGGTTTTCAGCTCACTCGATCGGGTACATTATGCAGCTTCCTCGAAGCTGGAAAATAGGGTCATACCCAACCGGGTCTGTCAGTCACCCGATCGGGTATGACACCCGAACGTGTTAAAAATCTTCCCGCATGATGCTTTGTTCCCGGATTTGATTTGATTCGATTTTTCAGCAGTGTACCCGACCGGGTATAGGTTATACCCGACCGGGTACAGACCAAAAACGAGATCTTCACTTTTTGTCTTGCATTTTTGCACCTTCCTTCCACTTTTGGGGTTCACCAATGGTCCTTTGAATGATCTTTGACCTGTTTGAGCTCAGAATAAACCTAATATAAACAAATTACAAACATTTTTACAAACTAAACTATTACACCAAAACTGTGTAATTTCCAAAGTAATAATCAATCTAAACTAATTAAAAACACAAACATAAACATGGAAATTACATGAATGTCATATGACCTGCACGGTCTTTAATATGGTGGGTAATATGGCAGGTACGCAACTATTCAAGACACAATATGTTGTCTTGAACAGGGACGTCTTGAGGACTTTGGAGGCCCTAGACGAAAAACTGCTTAATATTTAGAAATTATAATAATAATGTTATTTGTATGACAAAGAAATCAAAAATATATGAGATGAATGGAGTAAAAACACATCATATGAGAAACAACACATATCCAATTTTCTAAGAATGGTCGTGTATTTTTCTTTCTCGTCATTAAACTCGTATCACCAACAATTAAATTGTCGTTATGATCATTTACACTCTCATTCTCATTTCTAATTTTTGCATTATCATTTGGTTCATTGTTTTCATTCTCACAAACTCTTCTAAACTTATTGTTTCAGTTTGTACCTAAAGTCATTACAATACAGGCATATTTAACCTTTATAGAAAAATCATAAACAAAAAAAAAAAGAAAAAAATTTACCAATATGATTTCTAGTGACAATCACAAAGCCAAAAAAAAATAACTACATTACTACGACCGTCAAATTAGGTAAAAGATACATAGATATTTCTACCACCATCTAATAAACTAATTGTAAAATTAGTGTATGTATTTATCAAACTACTTAAATTACCAATACATAAGAACAAAAGAAGCATATGAATAATGTATATTCGTTGATCATTAATCATAAGTTTATCTTTTATACTCCATAGTTTATTAGTTTTATTTTATGTGTGTGTGTATTAGTCTTCCTGTCCAGTGCCGCCGGCCTGATGGGAACGGCCGAGGACATGTTGGGATGTTTTTCATCAAGTCTAGTTTATCCATATTAAATTTAAGCTAAAAATTCAATCGAGAAGGCAGTCAAATAAATTATTGAAGAACACTGCGTAGTTAATATAAATAAACAGCGCAGTCTTTTTCAAAAAACTTATTCAACTGCCTCCCCGATTGAAATGAGAATAGATGTGAGCCATTGGATTAACTTCTAATATAACCGTGTGATCCATCTACGTAGAGGTATCCATGTCAATTTACTTTCAACCGTTTCCTACAATCTCGTTCACGATTCCTTTCCTTTTATTTCTGCGCCAGTCTTCCCTCCTTTCTAAGATACTTCCCCTGCGACATTCTCTTCCCCTCCGACCTTCTTCCCTCTTTCTGCGGTGCGATGGTCATTCGATATCTGTGATTTTGCTTGTCGAGTTTTTTTTATTCCGCCGCTGGTTTGCTGCTTCATCTTCTTCCATGGAGTTCGGTTAGTATTCATTCTCTGTTTTTCTTATTTCATCCTTTAATTTATATGTATTTGTATCATTTTTGTTTTGGTTGATTATGTGAGGTAGTACACAAATTTGATATAATTCAATATAATATAGATTGACGATGATTCGTTTCATCCTTTAATTTATACTCCGTATATATTCGTATCGCTTTTGTTTTGGTTGACCATTCTTAATGTATATAAAGCTTTAAAATATGTGGTTATATGCATTTTAAAATTTCTAATTATTTTGCTCTTACACTTTAAATTTTATTACGATGCTCTTATATGCATTCTGATATTGCACTTTTACTCTACTCTTTTTTGTTTTTATTTCAGCTGTTAATTCATATATTATCTTTATATGTTTTTTGGGTGATTATGTGAGTTAGTACACAAATTGGATATAATACATTAGAATGTAGCTGGATTATTTTTAATTTCCTTAAGATATTATACATAATACGCTTGTAGCGTAACCATTCTTAATGTATATCAATCATAAAAAAATGTGGTTATATGCATTTTTCTTGTGCACATTTATACTTTATTACGATGCTCTTGAATGCATTATGATGTTGCACTTTTACTCTGCTTTATGTGCTAAACCATGTGTTTTTGAATCATTTGTGTCCATGGTTCCATCAGTTTCGAATGACGTTCCCTTCAGCGCATCTACATCAATTTCTCAATCGTTTGATGTTAATTCAATGAAAGTTTCTCCGGGATCCACCATGTACTGGACACCTGATTGTGATCCTGCTTTAAAACCGTGTGTTGGTATGTTATTCAAAACCTTACATGATGGTATGCTTTTTTACGACCAGTATGCATCAGTTTGTGGTTTTGAATCACGTAAAAGTAGTCAATCGAGGGCTCGCGATGGCGTTATTGTATGGAAATATATGGTGTGTAATAGACAGGGCTTCAAAAACGTATCTAAATCTACGAGGTTGCACCTAACGCCGATTCATGCAACAATGTTGATTTAGATAATGAGTTACGTATTGAAAATGAAGATTTCACTATTGAAAATGAATCATCTGATTCTGATGGATGTGAAAATGAAGAGTAACCTCACATTGAAGAGTTAATAACTCCTGGCGTATGTGTTAACGATGATAAGAAAAAAAGACGCAGGGTTTCTAATAGGTGTGGTTGCAAAGCACGTGCAGTTTATAGGCTTGCTGGCACTAGTGGATATGAAATTACATTCTTTGAGGAGAGGCATAACCATTGTATGTTTTCTGATTCTTCGATGCCATTTCTGAAAGTGAATAAGAAACTTGACCTTGGGCATCATTTTTTTTTTTGAATTGCGCTAAGGCAAATACATGCATGATGAAATGCTATCGATTGTATAAGGAAACTGTTGGCGGTTATGCCAATATTGGTGCTACATCCGTGGATTTTAAGAATTTCAAACGTGACTTGAAGGCTTATTTAGTTGGCGTGGATGCTCAAAGGTTGATAGATAAGCTTTTTAGAAAGAAAGAGACTTCTTCCGCCTTTTCATTTGACTATGTTGTTGATGAGAGTGACCAGTTGACACGTATATTTTGGGTGGATCCAGTGTGCGTAAAGAACTACGCGTTATTCGGGGATGTTGTTTCTTTTGATGCTACCTACGAGACAACAGGTATTTTTATAATTAGTTATTCATTGAAAAGTTATCGGAATGGGCATTTTAAATTTAATCAATGCACTATTAATTTTTTCTTTGACAACGCAGGTATAACATGGTTTTTGCCCCTTTCACCGGCGTTGATAATCACAAAAAGTGCATTACTTTTGGTTTGGGTTTGTTTTTTAAGGAGGACGTGGAATCATATTTTCAACTATTTCGTTGTTTTCTAAATGCAATGGGTCGAGAACCAAAGTGCATCATTACAGATCAAGACAAATCCATGAAAATTGTTATTCCACAGGTCTTCACTACAGCATGTCACAGATTTTGCATGTGATGTTGGTCCCAAATAATAAGATTGAAGAACAGCTAAATAAGATCTACAATAATATAGAGAAGGATTCTTAATAATGATCGAGAAATAATCTGAATAGAAGAAATCCTTACGCTATACTATCGAGAAATAAAGAACGAAAACTCTGAGTGAAAGGCGCTGTATATTTCTGATTATCGATTATTCAGTCCTGTACCACATGTACGCATATTTATAGGCGTAGGTACAGGTACTGAAATGGTAACCTAGAACTCTGGGCCTAAGGCCTTTTTGGGCCTTATTACCATAGTTCATTTATTCTTTACATAATGGCTATAAATGATAAAACTATTCTAATTGGAATAACAAGACTCTAGACAAACTTGATCACAATAAATATTTTCCTCAACATGTGACATATTATGGAGAAGGTGAGTAAGAAAGTTGGTCCGGTTTTGAGTAAAGATTCTGATTTTATAAAAGAATTGAATTCTATTGTGTGGAGTCATTATTTGCAGCCACCTGAATTTGAAATGAGATGGACTAATTTGATGAAAGAATATGACCTACTTGATCACACATGGTTCTCTCACATGTTTGAGATTAGGACGCTGTGGGTTCCTACTTATTTTGGCGATCTTTTCATGGCGGGTTTGCTTATGACTACATCCTGTTCTGAGAGTGAAAACAATTTTTTCAGTGAATTCACGAATCCTAATTTTAGTTTGGTTGAGTTTTATATGCAGTTTGAGAGTGTAATGGATTCTCAAAGGCATAAAAGTGCACAATTGATCAAAGTTTCAGAGTCCTCCATTCCCGAGTACAAGACTCCGTTACATATTGAAAGATATGCTTCCTCTGTTTACAATCTTTCAATTTTTTATCTTGTTCAGAAGGAAATATGTTGCGCCTGTTTTTCTTGTGCTGTTCTGAGAACGAGGTTTTGTGTTTACGTATGTCATATCAGACAAACGAGGTTTTAATTTCACTGTTGTCCACAATGCGAGTGACGGTACTACACGTTGCTCTTGCAAACATTTTGAAAGGCTTGGCATATTGTGTTGTCACATTTTTGTGTGTGTTGAAAGATAAGAAGGTCAATGCAATTCCAGATAGATATGTGCTACTCGATGGTGCAAAGATTCTATTCTAAAGCCTGTTAATGCATTTGAAGATGGTGTTTTTCAACAGTGTGTTGGCACTAAAGAACATACACTAACTATGAAGACATTGTTTTCAGATATTAATTTTTGTGTTGGAATGATTGAACATCAACCTCACTTGTTTCAGCAGTTTTTAGATGCCATTAAGGTGCAAAAAAATAATTATTGTCTACCTCTCAAATAAGTAGTGCAACAACATCTTCAAAAAGTGATGTTATCAAAGGATTTTATGGGTCATCTATTCCTACTCAAGTTAGCGTACATCCACCTCAGCAGGCTCGCAATAAAGGTAGTGGTAGGAGGATTAAAGGTGGCAAGGAGAATGCAATCGAACTGAGCCAGAAAACTAAGAGGTTATGTAGAAAATGTAATAAAAAAGGGTATCATGACTGTAGGAATTGTCCTCTGAACTTGGAGGAATGATTATTCTTTTGTATTCATTTTTGCAATTTGTCCTTTGAACTTGGATCAATGATTGTTCCTTTTTACTCTTTTTTAGGAATAATAACTTCAATTCGTATCAATGATTATCCTTTTTAATTTATTGTTACAAATTAGTATGATTGTTATTTGTTTTGATTTCGCATTTCTTAATTGCAAATCAACATTGTTTGTGAACTACGTAGTTATTAATTTAGTTTGTTCACTTTTTTTGTTTTTCATTCCATTTATTTTTAAACACTTAGAATTAGTTATTACATCCTTCATCTCACCAAAACGTGCATTTTTGGCAACCCAACTGTGCATTCTTTAAATTAATCAATCTTGCATTTTTAAATACATATCACAATGCAATATAAGTCCATATGTAAACACTTTTTGCAATTTCCTTACTTAATTAGATGGACGTTATTTTTTTTTTATGTCATGATATTGATATTCATCAAATACTAACATATTATATAATGATACTATATATTTTTCATATCACAATGGAATTTAAGTCCATATGTGAACACTTTTTGGCTAATTTCATTACTCAACTTAGATGAACGTTATTTTTTTATGTCATGGGATTCGTGAAATAGTGTCTGATTTTAACTACATATTCATTTTACTTAGCTTGTAGTTCATTTTGAATAAAAACTACACATATATGTTTAATAGGCAGTGGTTTTACTAAATTGTGCATATGGAAACTTGTATGTTTTCAGATTTCCCTTAATTGTCTTACTTGAGAAAGAACACTTAAGGACATATTATCAGTGAGACTTGCTCTAAGCAACATCATGATGTCCTCTCTTCATCACTCATTCCTACGCAAAGAGTGCAAACATCAAGCAACCAGACTGAAGAAATGACCTTGTATGACGGTTGCTCAGACCTAGATAAAATAAACCGGGCTAACCCCATAGGCACAAAGACTGATCTTTTCAGTCTCCGAGTAGAAGACACAGCATCCAGCTCAATTGTGCATACACAAGCCTCCGCTGACCACTCCGCTGCCTCCCAACAGGTTGTAGTTTTAACATCAGGGGATCTCATACCCACTCTCTGCCCCCTTTCAGAGCAGTCGAGGATATCTATAGTGACCACCAGCCCCAGGTCACTACCCCTCCTTATACCACGTTGTGTCTAGGTGTCACCCTCCATATACTTTCTAATTTTTCTAGGACACATACACTTTTCACACCACCGCACTCTACAGGTCCACTTTACCTGTCAACAACGATCGGAGATACGTTGATGATGATCGGAAGTCCTGCTGCTCAACAGATAACTCAATCATTATCTGCAGGCCACACACTAGTAATCTTTATCGATGTTGTGATAACGGTTACTACCCCTATAACCGGACAGCTTTACCCTACCGACCTTTCTGTCATTTTGTAGCGTTTCTTGGATTCCACCATAAAACCATGGGTGCACGAAGGAATAACCGCTCGGGCACAGGAACTCAGGACCACCCCGGCACTTCTTTATGACATCATCCAAACCCTAGCTCAACCCTCATCCTCTCACTCCCAACAACAACTCACCCCAATCCTTTCCCTATGCCATTTACCATGCCATTCGATGACCTAGCATCCATTATGCTAGCGAGAATTCTGGAAACCAAAGAAGCTCCGCTCACTGACAAACAAAGAGCTCTGCTTGTGGTACTTGAAACCGAAAGCACATGCAATGACAGTCTCCGCGGTCACAAACGTTCACATGAGGACCCCAATTATTCGGCTCCTCATGAGGGGGAGAATAACATGCAACAGATACTCGAGCATGGTGCTTCATCTAGCCAATAACCCCAACCTGAACCCTCAAACAACCAAGATAAGATGCAAGAATTCTCTCAAGGATGCAGATTTTGAGGGGGAGTTTTCAAGGTTCTCCTCCCAAGCGCCAATTATCATCAAAGGCATCCTACTGAGTGCTACAGTTGAGGGGGAGCACAAAGAGAAAGAGCATAGAGAAATGAGAGATAAGTCTCAATGGCTTAGTAAACCCAACTAAGCCTACCCAAGGGACAAAGCTGAGAGTGAGTGATTAAATGAGTGAACATTATGAGAGTGAGGAAGCAGAAGGCTCAAGTGAGCGAGAAAACAATAATCAATGACATTTCTGCTACCTTAACTGTGCTATCAACCAAAGAATTACTCCCAGTCACTCAAATACTCCGGACAATCCCCATAGGTTCAGGACTGAATTTATTCAGATCCTGGGTAGAAGTCGCTACATTTTGTCCAAACGGCGCGTGCATAACCCTACCCAAGACCACTCACTTGTCTCCCAACAGACATGTGTTTAATCATATTTCACGGGGAACCTCATCTCTCATCACTGTCTCCTTTCGAGGTAAGTGATACTGACCACAGTGGCCTCAGCCCCATGCCACTGACATTCATTGATCACGTCGTGTCTAGTTATCTCACTCCCAAATGTTTTGAATTTTCTAGGACACAAACACTCTTTAAAGTCAGTTGCAGGTCTTCATGACCCGCGAGAACTTCCATAGGGCTCATCTACTATGGATGTAGACCAATGATTGGAAGGAAGTCCTGCTGTTGCAACATAGAAATCTCCAACATGTTCAGGCCATCGCTTTAGAGTTTATCTTTATGGTGATGATAACGGGTGTCTACGCGACCCCGGGGGGCTACAAGGTTTTCATTGCTGATCTTTATGATCATGTCATAACAACCAGAGTGACATCTACTTCAGATGCTTCACAATGAATGGTTGGAAGTCCTGTTAGAACTTTATTGCTTCTATCATTTTACACAGGCCACACATCGGTTTTTACATTGATGTTGTGATAACGGAACACTATGGTATATCCGGTTTTTATCTTATTTTTTCCTTTTAGTTTTTGTTATCCAGAATAAAAGAATAAAAGCATGACGTCCCGATTCATCGGATCGTCATGAGGGGGAGAATGGTCCACATGCTGTTTACTATCAACAAATCATTCTTGGACACTTCTCTCCTCCATCACAAAAATCAACGACGGCTCTCTATTCTCTCAAATCATCAAATGGTCAGCTAAACTCAGAAGTTAACCATCTCTTTCCGCTGTGCCACCGACGATATCTCCTCAAAGTCAATCTTTTTCCGCTGTGCCACCTACACATTGAAGGAGACAGAGGTCGGGTAATCAAATTCTGAAAATGAATCACATGCGCACCTGGAAATCATCAGAACATTCATTCAAAAGGCGCCATTGGAATTCATTCAAGCTGATCAAGAGCAACTTCTTGAAAACAAGGACTACATGCAAGACTTTGAAGATTCCTCAAACCCTGGCATCAAAGAATAAATTTCCAAGAAGATATCAAAGGGGAGATTGCAAGGATTTCTTCAAAAAGCCTTCTTAAGAAGTCGAGCTCAAGACCAAGACAAAGGAAGCTGAGCTGCACTGAAGATCAAGACAAAAGAGGAGCAACTCAACAAATGTTATCTACGCTCTCCTCTACATTGCTGAATAAACACAAAGACAAAGATATTCGCGGTGCAATGCTGATTGAACAAGATTGAACACCAAGGGGGAGATTGTTAGGAATATTTTATGGTGTCCAATCTGGTTAAATATCTTTGTATTTTTGTAGCTATTTTGTCTAGATATTTTAGCCCATTGGGATCTTTGTTAGCTATTATTAGATTAGCTTTATTAGAAAATGTGCAAAGTGTCTATTGGGCCCAATCAATAAAAGAGCCCAATCATGATGCTTAGGTCACATCACACATTCCCTAGGAATATAAATATTGTCTTTAAGGGAATGTGCAGTAGGCTTTTTGAGAGATGATTCACGCGCATATCATTGTAGTGAGAGAGAGAGCCGATACTTCCCTTCTCGATACCCAACTTTGTATTTCTCGATCATTTTGGTATTGAATGGGTTAATCTGTTTCTTCTCTACTCTATATTTTGTATGATTGTTGGATGAAATAGGCACAACAAGGTGACTGCATGAACATGTTCTCTTGGGTTAGGCTCGGTGTTGCTAGGGAGGGATCCCCGAGGCCTCTCAGATAAAGCCTTTGAGATTTGCCCCAATTGAGTCTCCATGTTCTGCATTCTTGCCTCAGTCATTTGCATCCTTGAGTCTGCTTGTTGTTGAGATTGCATTTGTTGTTGCTGAAATTGCAGCAATTTCTTGAGTGTTTCTTCTATGCTAGAAAATCTTTGTTCAGTCTCTCTCTCCTAAAGCTCTCTTGCACTGGCTGAGATGCTTATTGTTGATTATAGTTCCTAGACTGCTGCTGCTGCTGATTTCCTTGCCCATAATTCCCTTGCTGCTGCTGATTTCCTTGTCCGTAGGGCTGATTGTAGTAGCCCTGTCGCTGAAAATACATTACATCCACTTGCTCTACTCCAGGGGCTGCCGAGTGTGCCATCATAGTGCATTCATGCGGCGAGTGGAGTCCTTCACACATAGTACAAGAGGGACTAATAGGACCGGAGGCTACCACATTAACATTGGGCACTGAGAGAGCAAGATTCATCTTTTTCTGATTATCCTCCACAGTAGTAGCTAGCTTCTGGATCATGCTAGTCAAAGCATCTACCCTTGCAGAAAGAGCAGAATTATCACTAATCTCATACAAACCCGGGCCCTTCTGGTGAGGTGTGTCCCGAGAGCTGTACCATGAAGCATTATTGGAAACAATCTTCTCCACTAATTCTTCCGCCACCTCAGATGGTAATTTAGGAAAAACTCCTCCACCCGAAGCATCAAACATCATCTTCCCTTCATTGCTGATTCCGCTATAGAAGCAAAATAAAATCTCACTATCGGTCATCTTGCCTTGAGGGCAAGCTCTTCTCAGCGCTTTAAATCTCTTACATGCTTCAGCCAATGTCTCCAACGAGCCTTGCTTGAAGTCTTGCAGCTGCTTCTTCAACTTTATCGCCTTTGACGTCGGAAAATACTCCTTGATGAAGGACTTGTGCAGCTGATCCCATGTCTGAATATGGTGATGTGGATTGCTATACAACCACCTCTGCGCGTCATCCCTCAATGAGAAAGGAAATAATAGCATCCGTACCTGATCGTCATCTAGCCAAGGAATCTTAAAAGTTTGGCACATCCTCAGGAATTTTGTAATGTGTGCCACTGGATCTTCTGTAGGACTCCCTCCAAACAGATTATTGGACACCATGTTAATCACTGATGGGTTGATCTCATAGTGGGGTGCGGTAATTCCCTACACTTGAATGTTGTCATACTCTGTGATGTCCGGAGTGAGGAAATCTGTAATGCTCTCTCCCTGATAGAGCGGATTGTCATGTGGGACATAGTGTTGGAATGGAGGAACCTGATATCTCGGTTGAGGTGCTGGTTGTGGACGAATGGGTTGTGGTCGGATGACGGTTGGTTGTGGTTGAGGCTGAACTTGAGGCTGACAGAATGGTTGAAACTGGTTTTGGAAGGGCTGAGTTTGTGGTTGATGAATGGGTGGATTTTGAGTGACTTGGGACTGGTTTTGTCTCGACTGGAAGAGTGGATTGTTTTGCCCAATACCTTGCATCCCATAAGTTTGGTTTTGAAAAGTGTTTTTTGGAGCAATAGAGGTATTTTGGAAAAGCTGATATAGTGGTGGAAGATTTAATTGTGGAGTGGACTGATTTTGAGGAAAGAACGAGTTGCGGGAATTCTGAAATCCCGAGTAATTACTAGGTGAAATAGGCGGTGAAGACTGGGGAGAGGTATTGACATAAAAATCCAGGTTACCAGAAGTGGTTTGGACCTCAGACATCCCAGCTGTTCCAGGTGATGTTGGTTGGTCCATGGTTACTTTCTTTTCGCTTAGAGCCTTGCGAATCTGTCTGGCGAGCTTCTCAATCTCAGGATGGCTTTTCCCGGATGAAATGATTCTCCCTTCTTAGAGCGTGTTTGCATAAACAGATCTGACCTACAAGGTTAACAGACAAAAATCCTACGAAAAACTAAAACAAGTCATTGATATTAATTAACCCTTAAATCCGACACCATCCCCGACAACGGCGCAAAAAACTAATGAGTGTTTTCTCGCACTTAAAATAGTTGTAGAAAAGTGGTTGAAAGTACGAGTATCGTCTCCACAGGGACGGACAAAAGGGAATTAAAGATTAACTAAATTAAGCGATAAAAAAAAGAAATAAATAAAATAAAATGCAATTGTGCGAGATTGGTTGATTGAATAAAATAAAAATAATGCTAATGAGCAAGTAAAAAGATTGGATTTCTCCTTAATTAACGACGAAGGGAACATGAATTGATTCCGAGGTTAACCAGATTTCTGGCAGATCAGACCTAATGACATGATCCTAAATTATTGTCAAGACGAGCGAGCTTACAGCCCCTTAATCGCTACTAATCTCTTAGCGAACGATTAAATGTGTGTGAATGTGATGGTCCCTGATAGAGGTGAAAGTCTAGAGGGGGGGGGGGGGGGGGTGAATAGACTTTCAAGGCTTTTTGAACTTTTAAAGAGTTTCCCTCATAGGTATGATGATCAGAAATCTTTTGGGAGATTTAAGATCGCAGCGGAAGTTATGACCTCTTTTAGACTGTGAATGGTAACTTTCTTATGAGAGGATAAGAGGGAAGAAGTATTTGTATTTTGGACAACTTATCTTTAGTGACTGAAGTGTATAGTAGAATGGAAGCTCTGCTTTGAAGATATTTCAGTGAGATCCTCTGATGACCTTGAGTCAGAGACCCTTCAGTGAGGTCCTCTGATGATCTTGGATTAGAGACCCTTCAGTGAGGTCCTCTGATGATCTTGGATAAGAGACCCTTCAGTGAGGTCCTCTGATGACCTCGAGTCAGAGACCCTTAAGTGAGGTTATCTGATGATTTTGGATCAGAGAAAATAGATTGACACAAGATGTATCCTGGTTCAGAGGTGGTGTAATCCTCCTACATCCAGTCCCATCCTCTTTCAGATGGATTTCCACTAAAGTATTCAGCCCAATACAATTAGTGACCGTCTGGCTGTTATCACCAACTTGCTCAGACTTCAAGGTGTTTCACTAAGAGTACACACCACTCCAAGCTACTCAATCCTTTAGGTTTTTCTCAATTGATCCAGTGGGGATCAAAAGGTACTCTATCCTATTCTACCACACTTAAGGACTTAGACGACGCTATCCTTAGAAGTGTTTACAACAGTTTCAATATGAAACAAATTTCTAGCCTCCAACTAAAAACTAAACTTTCTGAGTTTATCAATGAGGATTTCTGTTCTAGAGAGTTTAGTGAAGCATGAGTCTAAGCAGAGAGTAGAATTTAATGAACACTTTCTCTTTTGCTAGATATCTTCTTTGTGTAGTATGATTTCTCTGCTTAGTGAACTCAGGAGCTCGTTTTTCTTCTCATGCTTATGCCCGAATTTATAGGCATCTCTGGTTGATTAATCTCCTCCGTTGGTTGAGAGGATTTAATCTTTGTCGTTGAGGCTTCTTGTACTTTCGTCTTCTTTTGTTGGAGCAGCTTATCTTCAGGCGCAATTGGATCAACTTGCTTCGCAGGAAATGTAAACTCATTCCTTTGGTCTTTTACGCACTATTCACCATCTAGTGGGTTTTTGTCTTCTCATGCAACTCTGCGTGTTGTAGTGTCCCATGCTTTTGTAGATGCTCTGGCCTTAGGTAAATATTGTGACATTGGTCTTTCTTTAACAAATAAATTTAACTGGTAGGAAAAGAATCCTTTTTAAGGTAATTGAAATTACCTTATTGCATTTTATATTTCCAGTCAATTTTATGTGTTTCCGAAAGTGTACAGGTAAGATTGGTCACAATTGTACTAGTGACAAGAATAATTTTATAACAAGTAAAAACATACTGGATGGATTTGAATATCCTTGAAAGGTAGAATTTTACCTTATTGCATTTTAAAATTTCCAGTATATTTATTTGTTCTAAAATTTGTACAATGTTAAATTTGGTCACTTTTACAAAGTATTCTTATCTAAGCAATTTGAGAGCATACTACTGTTTGAGTATACAATTTTCACAATAGAATCTAAACACAAGAGAAGGATGGCATCATCAAAACTATTTCTTATAAGAGGAGGTTACATCAAAGTCTGAGGGACCTAACAATTTCCCCCTTTTTGATGATGCCAAAAAAAATTCTAAAATCTAACATTGTAATTGTAATTAGATTTTATTTTCCCCCTTTTTGGCAGCAACAAACACTTGTCTTTAGTGTTGTCTGCCAGATGGTTCTCCAGCCATGCGTATTCTTTGCCTTCTTGCTCGTTTGAGCTGGTCAAGTTTTGCATTGTATACTCTGTTAATGATGCCTTCTGACAAAGCAACACTAACAGACCCGGTGTCAAGCCAGTTGAGTGCAAAGGTTTCCTCTTCTCTGAGGAAGGGTGCAGCAAAAAGGAGAATGTTTATGGGAGACAATCTCCACATTCTCCATGAAATCACCCTCTGTTTTTCTTGGTCAAGAGTAGTTTTGTCTGTTTCAAAGACTATCCATGACCCAAGATCATTCACACCGTTGTCTGTCCTTCGTGTTGAAGGAGTAGAGTCTTGAGACTGCGGAGGGGCTAGTGAAAGATCTAGGTTTAGTCTTTGATTTGCCATTTGAGAGTTAGAGTGTTTTGTCGAAGGTATTTTGGAAGAATGAGGCTTTTGAAGATAATTGTATAGTCGAAGAAGATGCTTGTTTATTTGAGGATTAACGAGGATATTTATACTTGCATGCATCGTTTGGGATTCTTGGTTGAGAATTTCGAAGCGTATTAATGGAATTACGGCTTGATGTTCTTTTCAAGAATAAAATCAGCATATAAAAGAGAAAAATTGGTTGGATGAACTTACCAATTTAATGATGCTGCTTCCCAAGATTTTATTGAATCACCATGTGTCGTAGTTGCATGCATGCGTAGATTCCTTGTTTTTAACTCAACTGAATCCTTTTGTCATAGCGATTCGTTCTCTGGTTGAGGTAGTTGTCTGTTTCAGTTTGAGAGATCGTCTGTGAGTCTCTGAGGCCTTCTCCTCGTAATAGTCTTCTGTTAGGTCTGAGGCCTTCTGATAGTTTCTAAGGCCATCTGATCATTTCTGAGGCCTTCTGACAGTTTCTGAGGCCTTCTGATCTGAGGTCTTCTGATAGTATCAAAGGCCTTCTGATCTGAGGTCTTCTGATAGTACCTAAGGCCTTCTGATCTGAGGTCTTCTGATAGGAAGTAGTCCTCTGATGCACCTTTGAGACTTTATGTAGGAAGTGGTCCTCTGATGCACCTTTGAGACCTTCTGTAGGAAGAGGTTCTCTGATGCACCTTTGAGACCTTCTGTATAAGGACCATAAAGCTTCATTCCTTTGTCTTTGTCATCTTTTGTGTTCCAACTTCTTTGATGCTCATTTTGTTAGATGTTTGAGTACAATTTCCCCCTGAGTTGATGCTTTTGGTAATTCCCCCTCATAATTGAATTCTTTGAGTGGAATTCCCCCTGAGTTGTTGCAGACTTTATTCTCTAATTTGATCCAGATCATCATGTAACACCTTTCCCAAATGTATTTACTTTTGAGTAAATAGTGTATTGAAACTTGTGGAATGATCATGAGTATGCGAAGTTGTGAATTTTTATCACTTTTATTCGCGTGAATAGTAAATTCGCACGTGGGGCCCACACCGGGAGCGGGGGCCGCCCGAAATTTCTGAAAACCATATACTTTATTTATTTTGGTCAAGATAATAGTTATATGGTAGTGGACAATTTAATTGGGCCAGGGGAAAGGTTTTATATGAACTGATTGGTCAAAAGTGGCTCAAATACCGATTTTGGTAATTTCACGGATAACAGCCCGAAATGAATTCCGGGGGTTTATAAATTAATGTTGGGGAATGTATATTCATTATAAGGGTCATAATGATTGACAACGCATAATATATTTTATTTGACCCGATAAAATAAAATATATTTAAAACAGTCCGAAAAATACAATTTTCGGGGCCGATTGTACACTTCTGGACAAAAAGGGTTGACCTCCCACATGTGTGGGAGTGTAACACCCCCAAATTTCCCGCCCAAAATAATACTTGAAATAATAGATTTATTGATAATAAACTTGATTTATTCTTTCAAAACAGATAAAAAGTTTTGCAGCGGAAATAACACTAATTGGGAAATGGGTGTTACCGCCACATCCGGTCATCTCTTAACCGAATGCACAGGCAATCACCAAACAAAGTAAAACAAGTGTTCAACATAATTGGATTGTTTATTTATAACTAGGTTTGACTAAGGCATCTCTAAACCGCTCTCGTGGTCATACAATCATCAGTCCACATAAGCATCATCACCTGCACAAATAAAGTGCAGAAAACAAAACAAAGAAAAGGGAACAAAAATTAGCTTTAGAGCTAAGTAAGTACTACCCAACCCCGTAAAATAATCAGGTTTGGCTAAAAATAGTTTTTCATATAATACTATATAAAAATGACACACTCCACCAAAATTCTTAAAAATCCATTTGCTTCCCACAAAACTTTTTGGTGTTTAAAATAATATTTAAAACTCTAAATAACTCACACCTTTCCAAAAATAACTTTATAGCTAATCACTCTTTTTAAATATACTCAATTTCTCTTTGAAAATAATCTCCATAGTCTTCCTCTTTCCAAAACCAAAATCTCCTACTTTCTTTTAAGATGAGCGGTACTTTCGGATACTTGTGCCCGAAGCCCAATGAGTCGTTTGTTATTTACGAACTCATCCCGGAATCCGGTTCCCATCACTATCTCTTGAATCGAAAGAGACTACTAAACTTGTTCTCTTCAAGTAGTAGTAGCCCTAACCATCCTCCACATTTATCCGGATGTGAAAAAACCGACACCACGGATTTCTCCCGGGGTGCTCACCTCTTATGAAAATGTTAATTTTCATCTTGAATCAAGATATACTTCAAAATATTTTCCATACTCTCTAAATAGTCTAAAAGGTATTTAAAAATATTTAATACCCCAAAAGTACATAGTTTGTATCTCTAAATTACTATAGATTTAATATCTCTTTAAATAACACATATACATAATTCAAAAGACTCAATACATAATCACATAGCACATAATAATCACATAGCACAGAATATCTCTCAGTTCTCCAAATATTCTCAATGGTGTTTAAAAATATTTAATACCCCATATCTCAACTTTCTCAAATACTACAAATTTAATGTCACTTCAAGTAATACATATTCAATATTCACACTTTAATCAAATAATAGCATATAATACGAGGAAACCATTTTGGATCGGCAGAGAAACTTACCTCGATTTGCAATAAATCCTATTTGAAGCATTTATCTCGATCTCCAGAATCACCTTCTAGAATATTAAAATTCTAGAATTAGCACTTAATCTCATTCTTTTACTCAATTTCTATCCACACTGGGGTTAATGTGTTATACCTTGATTATCACTGATTAGTCATTTACTTCCTTCCCTAGTTAAGCTAACCCTTCTGATTTTAGTAAGTTAGTAAGAGTCCCATTATGCCGGCACTCCAGCTTAACTAATATCATTAATCAACCCATCAGCCCATATATACTAGTATATATACGTACTAACCCAGTTTATTATTACTAGTATTACTTAACATTTTTACTAATACGGCCGATTCTCAATTTAAGATAAGAGCATTCAGTTTTAAATAAAGAATTCGGCCCATCAGTAATAACCTTCAGTGGATACCGATAAAAATTATACCGAGTATAACCACGTACGTACGTAAGCAGTTGTTGTCCTCGTCGTTCCGGCCGGCCTGCGCAGATGGCGACGTTTAGCGGCCACGGCAGGTCAGTTCCGGTGTTGGCTGCAGCGGTTTCTCCACTCTTCCAGTGACCTCCGTTCCTATATATGGTCATGCAGTTCCGTAGTCACTCCGGCGGTTTTGGTCAAGTTGACCGGCAATGGTTTCCGGCGATCTTGTTCCAAGCTTTCTTTCTCTCCTTTCCTCTCACTCTCGTTTTCATCTATTCTCTCTTCTCGCATATCTCACGCATACTAACGTGGTAAGTATTATTATATACATACATAGGATCAGATAGCTAAGAAGGTCCTGATTTGGTCCGTTTGGCTCATTCGTAAAGTATATAAATGTGCATGTGTGATGTGTCATGGGTTGTATGCATCATGCATGTGAATAGTTCGCAATCATGTATGTGATGTATGTATATTGCCCAATGTATGGCTAATAATACTGCGTACTCCTAGTTTACTTGTCAATTGTCAATTATTATTGCTTGTTTTATTTTATAAAGATGTCAAATAGCCAAATACATGCACGTGAAGGTGTAGTCTATAGTACCATGTATTATTGTTACTACTTGTCCTATCTTATCTTAATGACATGTACTCCAATATATTAATATATTATTGTTGTGTACTGTATATTATTGATTGTTGTTGATATTGCGTGCATCTATATTATTGTGTGTATATATTAGGGTTTGAAAATGGTCAACTCCCTTAACATTGCAATTTTTATGCTTTATTTAGTGTGCTTCGTACAAATGCTATTATTTATGTCATATGTACAGTTATAACTTATTACAAAAAATGTCGTCAATGTCCTATCTGGTCAACATAGTTATTATAAAAACGTCACGTTTATTATTGAAGCATTTTATCTGATTAAAAGTGTCACCGATGTCAAAATTTTATCTGATTCACTTGATTATTAAAATGTGACTTTCGTAGCACTTTATCTGACTAATAATTTTTTTTTTATTTAACTTTTCGGGGTGTCACACTTATGACCTCCTTAAAAGATGCTTCGTCCCGAAGCATATGTTAAGAAAATTATCCACAGATACAATTAACAGTTATCATGCGTTTTAAATCTGTTTTATTAAATTTTAGGAGTGTCACAGGGAGCCAACCCACGAATTTGGTCACCCAAATGTGATGTTTGGCCGGCTGAGATGATACATGAACATGGGAGAGGTGTGTGATGTGAGTGGAAAGGAATCAAACAAAAAAAAAGGGTGGACCTCTCTCCCTACACCACCCATCCTATTGAGACAAAGGAAATACCCACTCCTTTCCTCCCTCACTCTCGGCCAAACCACACCCAGAAAAACCCAGGAACTCCCCAACCTCTTTCCTCCATTGTTGAATAAGGCTCAACAAGGAAGAACCTCAAGAAAAGGAATCAAGGTGCTAAAAGTGTGAAAATCAAGGTAATAACCTTATCATAACTTTTTCTCTATCTTTTCTTCCATCATATGAGATATATATCATATGGAGAACCCTTGAGGTTGTTCCACATGATAAGAGTGTGGAATGATGGGTTGGAAAATGGTTCTAAGTCCAAGAACGGATTTAGAAGTCAAAACGACCGGTTTACCGGAAAATAACCTTTTAGAGGTTATTTGTAGTGATTAAGGTTTTATGATGTTAAAACCTTGATAGGAACTTGATTAAAGTATTTTTGAGCTTCGCCGGAGTTTCACCGGAGTTGGTCAAAGTTCACCGAAATTAGTCAAAGTTCAATCGGGGAGCGTAGAACGCGCTTAAGCTCACTTAAGGTGAGGATGACCGACTATATTGCTTATAATCTTTGGGTTAATTTCATGAGATTTACCTAAATGAATATACAATGTGATTGCATGGATTATTAATGGTTAATAATGCCTAAATGAAATTACTATTGATTATAAGTATAGCTTGCATAATATACAAATTTATTGAATAAATTGTGTATGTCTAAATGTTATGAATATGATGGCATGATAGTAGTATCAACCATAAATCCCATTTGTGATAAGTATACTTTTATTTCATGAGGAGAAGTCATGAAGGAATAAAAGTGATATTTTGATATTGAGGCCAAATTACATATTGAATGAAGAATTACATTGAAATGAGTAAATAACTAGTATTGAAATATTAGTTGGAACTGTAGTTGAATAATGGGTGAATGGATCCTAAGAAATCGAATTGTAAAGAATCGGTGATTATTGAACTGGGCTCTAGACCGTAGTGGTTATCGGTGATTATTGAGCTGGGCTCTAGACCGATGTAGATAACGGTGATTATTGAGCTGGGCTCTAGACCGTAGTAGTTATCGGTGATTATTGAGCTGGGCTCTAGACCGATGTAGATAACGGTGATTATTGAGCTGGGCTCTAGACTGTGGTAAGTAATGATGAATTGACACTAAACGAATAAAGTTAACCATGATATGATAACACCCTAGATTGAGGGTCTTGGAAATTGAAACTTTGATTATACTTAGTATAGTTGTCATTGTACTTGTCAAATTCTTCCAAGTACTGACCTCCCCTTCACGGGGGAGGCCACCTCACAGTTTCAGGTAGGAGCTGAGCTTGCTACCGGTGCCCGTTGCTCCGGGAGAATTCAAGGAAGGAAGACGTGGTTCGTTCTTCCTCCGTTCCTGTTTTAAAAACATTCAAATTAATGCTCATGGATATCATATTTTTGATTAATCATTTGGGGGCTTGTATGCCCATGTTTGCCAAAGTGTGGCACGAACACTTGTATTAAATGTTTCTGCTGTTTTGAATGAATATTTTACATTATGTTTGTTTATGGATGTACTATGTGTGAATGATATTCCAGACGCCTTGTATAGTATGGATGTGTTGGACTGCGGTTGACTATTCGTATTGTACGGCGGATTGTTGACGTGTCCGGTTAGGTCCGGGGCGTGACACATCAAGCATCCCTAGCTCTTGTCTTAGAGAATTAAACATGGCTTCATTTAAGGGCTTGGTGAAGATGTCAGCCAGCTGCTTTTCTGTGGGGATGTACTCCAATTTGATGGTTTTGTTCTCAACATGTTCTCTGATGAAATGGTGTCTGATCTCAATATGCTTTGTTCTTGAGTGAAATACTGGATTATGAGTTATTGCTATAGGCACTTGTGTTGTCACATAGAATGCTGACCTCCTTTGTTTCTTCTCCATAATCCCTCAATTGCTGCTTCATCTAGAGTATTTGTGCACAGCAGCTGCCTGCTGCTATGTATTCTGCTTCAGGAGTGCTTGTGGCAATTGAGTGTTGTTTCTTGCTGAACCATGAGACAAGTCTTCCTCCAATCATTTGACAAGTTCCAGAGGTGCTTTTTCTGTCAATCTTGCACCTAGCAAAGTCTATGGGGATCTTTACAGTAGACTTGTTCTCAATTTTGAATTTCTTCATGAGATCTCTTGTGTATTTTGCTTGGTTGATGAAGATACCTTGTGGAGTCTGCTTCACTTGTAGTCCTAGGAAATAGTTCAACTCTCCCATCATGCTCATTTCAAACTTGTTTCGCATGAGAGTTGAAAATTTCTTACATAATGCCTGATTTGAGCTTCCAAAGATTATGTCATCCACATAAATTTGGACAAGCAGTATGTGTGGACCTTCTTCACTTTTGAAGAGAGTTTTATCTACTTTGCCTTTAGTGAAACCGTTGTTCACTAAGTATTGAGAGAGAGTGTCATACCATGCTCTTGGAGCTTGTTTGAGTCCATAGAGAGCCTTCTTTAGTTTGAATACTTGATCTTTCTCTCTGTTGATTTCAAATCCAGGAGGTTGCTCCACATAGACCTCCTCTTCTAGTAGACCATTTAGGAAGGCACTTTTCACATCCATTTGATAGACTATGAATTGCTTATAGGCTGCATAAGCAAGGAATATTCTTATTGCTTCAAGTCTGGCAATAGGAGCAAAAGTTTCATCAAAATCTATTCCTTCTTCTTGACAGTAGCCTTTGGCTACTAGTCTGGCCTTGTTCTTGATGATTGTGCCTTCCTCATTCATTTTGTTTCTGAATACCCATTTAGTTCCTATCACATGTTGATGATAGGGTCTGGGTACAAGTTGCCATACTTCATTTCTTTCAAATTGGTTGAGTTCTTCTTGCATGGCTAGTATCCAGTCTGAGTCTGAGAGGGCTTTTTCAATTTTCTTGGGTTCATTTTGTGAGATGAAGCAAGAAAACATAGCTTCTCTCTGGAATGATGATCTAGTTCGAACCCCTTCATGGATGTTTCCTATGATTTGTTGAGGAGGATGTTGATTTGTCCATCTGATGTCAGAAGTTCTGTGGATTTGAGTTTGTTGCTCATCCTCCTCTTCTTCTTCACTATCTTCTGGTAGAGTTGGAGGAACAGGAACTTCAGTTCTTGTGAATGATTCAGCTGGTTGTTGTCTATTGTGTGAGACACCGGCAGCTTCATGATTTTTGTTAGTGCTGGGAAGGCAGCTTGGAGCCTTTCCAGTTATCTTCTCTTTCCCAGATGATTCTCCTTCTACCATTTTGTTGGCATAGGAGTGATTGTCAAAGGCCACATGAATTGATTCTTCTACCACCAGAGTTCTTTTGTTGAGGATTCTGAAAGCCTTGCTAGTTGCTGAGTAGCCCAAGAAGATCCCTTCATCTGATTTTGGATCAAATGATTTTAGATAGTCTTTTCCATTGTTTAGAATGAAACATTTGCATCCAAATACATGGAAATAACTTATTTTTGGCTTTCTTTCTTTCCATAGCTCATATGGAGTCTTCTTGTAAGTCTTATGAATAAGACTTCTGTTCTGGGTGTAGCAAGCTGTGTTTATTGCTTCTGCCCAAAATCTTTTGGGTAGGCCGGCTGCTTCAATCATGGTCCTTCCAGCTTCCTTGAGTGTTCTGTTCCTTCTTTCGGTAACACCATTTTGTTGAGGTGTTGCTGCGGATGTTTGGTGATGGATTCCGGATTCTTCACAGTACTGAATTACTGTTGAATTTAGAAATTCAGTACCTCTATCTGACCGGATCTTTTGAATTGAGATGCTCTTCTCATTCTGAAGGAGTTTCATCAGTTCTGGGAGCTTTTTCTCAGTTTCACTTTTCTTTTTCAGGAATAAGGTCCATGTGAATCTGGAATAATCATCTACCACAACCAGAGTGTATCTTTTGCCACTTAAGCTTGTTGGGTTAATTGGTCCAAACAAGTCAAGGTGCAGTAGGCTCAATGGTCTGGTTGATGATACATCATTTTGTTTTTAAAGGGTACTTTTGTTTGTTTCCCTTTTTGACATGCATTACACAGATGATCCTTTTTGTATTTGATTTCTGGAAGACCAATCACCAATCCTTTCTTGGACAGTTTGTTGATGGTTTTGAAGTTGAGATGGCTGAGCTTGTTATGCCATTCCCAACTTAGATCTGAATCAGCTTTTGTTACCAAGCAGATTCCTTCCTTTGCAGTTTTCCAGTCAACAATGTACACGTCCTTCCTTCTTCTACCAGTGAGCACAATTTCATCATTTTTGACATCTCTGATCAAGCAGATGTCTTTGGAGAATGTTACATTATAGCCATTGTCACAAAGCTGGCTTGTGCTTATTAAATTGAACTTTAAACCCTTAACATAAGATATGTTTTGGATTGTAAGTCCTCTTCTTACTAAGTCTCCAGTTCCTTTGGTTTCTCCTTTCTTTTCTTCATTCCCAAATGTCACTTTGGGTCCTTCCCTTGCCATGTAGTTTGACAGCAGCCTTTTGCTTCCTGTCATGTGCCTGGAGCAGCCTGAATCTATGTACCATTGTGTTGAGTCAGCTGCTCCAGCACCCTCGTGTATTCATCAGTGTTGAGCAGCAGCCCACAAGTTAGTGGGCTTCTTTCCTTGAACAAGTTTAGGCATCCATGCCCATCTAGAACCATCTAATTCTAAGCAGAATGGTCTATAGCCATTTGGGGTGTTGTAGTTATATGGGATAGTGATAACCGCTTTCGCGGCGTTGTAGTAAAACGGAGTCTAACCTTTCGGTTTTTCCCCGAGTGTCGTGTCTCTTGAGGAATGGCGGAGAAGTTTCTTAATTTAATTTTAGTCACGGGCTATCGCTAATCGTTGGAAGCCTTTTCAATATAGGAAAGTGATTTTGTTCTATATTATGCTAAATTATAACTAGGAGCAAGGTGCAATTTAAAGATTAATGTATAAAGACTGATTATTCAAGGATGCAAATAAGGGCAATGAATTGAGTAATTAGAAATGGATATGTTCTTGGACCTCTTAATTAGGGAAATTAAGACTAAAGTTGGACTAATAATTTCTTTCCTCATAGACAAGAATAGAAACTATCTTCATTAATTTATCCTATTTCTAGGTATCATTAATGTGTTTAAAATGGTTGGCTTAAATTATATTCTAAACCCATAGACAAGGTAGAAATAATTTTCCAATATTTTAATTAATAAAAATAGCCAAATTCATTAACTAGTTAAACTCTTTATTTTAGCAATTGAATTTATTTCTCATAGACAAGATGTAAATCCTTTTCATTAAATTATCCTATTTCTAGGCCTTATTAATGTGCTCAAATATGGTTGGCTTAAATTAATTTCTAATCTCATAGACAAGTTAGAATTAATTTTCCAAGAATTTAATTAATGAAAATGGCTAACTATTATTAATTACTATTTCATCATTTTAAACAACTAGTCCAATTTATTAATTTTAACCCCTAATTTTAGGTCAACAAGTCAATCCATATTCCTTTTCTCAATTCATGCCCTAACAAATGTAGCTACTCATCATCATTTTTGCAATTAACAACATAATGATTAAATTCAACATTAACAAGGAATTAAACATGTATGAAAGCAAACAAAAAAAAAATTATATTATTGCACAATAAACTTGTAGGAACTAAAATATAACTTTCTGGAAATTTTCACCAATTTTTGAACCTAAAATCCAATTTTAACAACTAATTGATAATTTTCTCAACTTTAACTAGAAAATGCAAAAAGCAACTAAAAATACTCTAACTTCGTTATAAATTTTATTTTAACTACTGGTAGTGATATAACAATGAATTAAACTGAAATTAAGGCTGAACTAATTTTTTTTCTTTTTTTTGAGTATTTATTTAAATTTAAGCAATAATATCAAGTAATTACCGAAATTAATTAAAAATTATTTCTACTTCGTGAAAAATTAATTTCTTCAGATGAATAACTACCTTGTGGCTAGTGAACAACTATATAATTAATTGGAACGAATTCAACAACAATAACTATTTTATTTAATTTTTGGAAGGAAATGCGAAATACTTGAAAAATAATCTGGAAATTTTCGAAGAACAGATTGAAGAAACAAAGCACAGATTCAGATTCTACACGTTGAGAAGATGAAAATACATATAAAGAACTTACAATTTGGAGCTAAAATGAAGAAGATATAAAGATTTGAAGTTTCTCTCTCTCTAAGACCTTTGGAGCTCGAAAATGGAGGAAGAAAGGTGTTTTGAACTGATTTAGGGTTGGAAGAGGTGTGTTTTAGTTGAGGAAAAAGCCTGATTTTTATAGCAGAAGAAATCCCGAAGGCGCCCGGGCAGGCGGCCGCCTTCTGGCAGCCTCTGGCCGCCTGCCGTCCTGTCGCCGGCAGACCGTCGGTGGCCGGTCTCCGTCAGCTGTAGGCGGCCACAGAGGGCGGCCGCCTTCTGTCACAAATGGCCGCCTGCCGTCTTTTCGTTGGCAGATCGGATCCCGGCGGATCCTGGCCGCCGCAGGCGGTCCAGCAGGCGGCCGCCTGCCGTCCTGTCTGGCCGACCGGTGGTTGGTTTCGTCCCCTTGTGCCGCAGGCGGCCACCGTAGGCGGCCGCCTTCTGTCCAGTGTCGGCGGCCTACGGTCTTTTCCAAATTCGGTCAAAGTCAAAGGTTGACTTTCCAAAAATACCGTAGGCGGCCGCGAAGGCCTCCATTTTGGCCGCCTGTTCGGCCGCCTGTGAGATTATTTGTCCGGCTTGTTCCTTGTTTTGTTCTCTTCAATATTGTCTTCTGGACCACTTTGAAATAATGTTTCCTTCTTTCAGTATGATATCATTTGTTGCCCATATTGGCTCATTTTGTGCTCAATTGACCCGAAATCCCGCTAAACATATTATGGATGTGATTTTTACCTGATTTCATGAAACTTGAACCAAAATATATAAAATGTGTCTTTTCTTTCTATTTTTATTCAAAAATCGCTTAAATTTGATAAGAAAAATAAGTACAAAAATGGACTTATCAGATAGCTGTATAAATGTTTAGTTTCTTTCTCCTAGATGTAGGAGAAGAGGGGTTTCTTTTGGGTAGGATTTGCTGCCTTTTTGGTTGGTAGTTGGTCTTATTGGTGAGTTGCCAACTTGTTTGTTTGATAGGAAAGTTTTGTTTGTACATGTATTTGGATTTTGGTTTGGGAGCAGACATGTTCCTTCTTGTGGGAACTGTTTGGAAATTGGAGTGTTGGTGGCTTTGTGTTGTTGTTTTGATGGTATAGTTTGTGGACAGTTGGTTTTCTGAGTACTTGGTGGGGGATTTGTATCCAAGACCTCGGTTCTTTCTTCTAAGGATAATCTCAGAAGTGTGATCAACATTTTCACTTTTCAGGCTGAGATTATTTATTTTTGTTTTTAGCTCAATGTTCTCTTCTGTCAAGCCATTGATCTTGTTTAGGGCAACTAAGAGTTTATCATGAATGTTCTTAGTGTCTTGTTTTAGTCTTTCATTTTCAGATCTTAAGAGAACATGATGATTTTGGACCTTCTGAAAATCTTGAAGTAAAGATTCTAGTGTAATACTAGATGGTCCAGAATCATTTGAGCAATAGGAAGAACAGGAGGTTACCTCTACATCCTTGTCGTGGTTATCTGCCATGAGACATTTGAGTGAGCAATCTTCTTTGTCAGAGTCATCCTGAGATGAACTCCTGACTCTGCTGCTTGTATCCTCAGCATCTTGCCAGACTCCTAGACAGAGTAGTGCTTCTTCAGAGTCTTCTGATGAAGAGCTTTCATTACTTGAGCTGCTTTTATCACTTTGGGATTCTTCATTCTTTTTCTCACTTACAAAGGCTAGATGTTTGCCTTTGAAGTTTTTGAATCCGGTCTTGTGAGTAGCATTCTGCTGTCCTTGATATTTGTGTGCCAATGGGAGAGGGCACTCATTTTTGTAGTGTCCTGGTTGTCTACAGTTGTAGCAAAGAATAGTATTCTCATCTGATTTGGATCTTCCTTGTCTTCTGGATTGCTGAGGGAATGGCTTCTTTGGGGATGAACCTTCTTTCTTTATGAACCTTTTGAACTTTCTTACAAACATTGCAAATTGTTCATCAGTGAAGAGATTGTTGAGTGATTTTTCTGTTGATCTTGATGTGCCTGGTTTAGACACTAAGGCCAGTGTCTTGATCTCTTCCTCCTTTTCATCCTTTATCTCTTTCATTTCAAACTCATAAGCTTTTAAATCACTAAAGAGCTTATCCGTTGAAAGACTTCTGAGATCTCTGCTATCTCTCATGGCAGTTACCTTCATATCCCATCTTGATGGTAGTCCTCTTAAAATTTTGAGAGAGATCTCTTTTTGGGAGAGAGTTTTCCCAAGATCGGAGACTTCTGCAAAAATTTTAAGAAATCTGGATTCCATATCATGGATGGATTCATTTGACAACATTCTGAAATCTTCAAACTTCTTGAGAGCAATAGTTAGTTTGTTGTCCTTTTCTTGTTCATCGCCAGTCCCAATCTTTGTTAACTCATCCCATACGTCTTTGGCAGTTTCACATTTCCTTATTCTTGGAAATATGGATTCATCAACAGCTTTGAAGAGGATGTCTCTGGCAACATTGTCTAGATTGTTTCTCTTCCTATCTTCAGTTGTCCATTCCATTTTTGGTTTTGGAATGTAAATATCATCTGTTCCTTCAGTGGTTCTGGATGTGATGACCTTCATGATTTTGATGGGTCCATCAGTGATGACTTCTAGCATTTCATCATGTAGAACACTCAGATGAGTTTTCATTCTGATTTTCCAGTCATCAAATTTGTTGAAGTTGAACAGGAGATTTTTGGAAAGTTGATTGTCCATTCTTGAAGGTTTTGGGAGACGAGTGAGTTTTGGATTTTTAGTTTAAACTTAGTCAGAAACTGACTCTAGGAACACCCGCTCTGATACCACTTGATGGTCCCTGATAGAGGTGAAAGTCTAGAGGGGGGGGGGGGGTGAATAGACTTTCAAGACTTTTTGAACTTTTAAAGAGTTTCCCTCATATGTATGATGATCAGAAATCTTTTGGGAGATTTAAGATCGCAGCGGAAGTTATGACCTCTTTTAGACTGTGAATGGTAACTTTCTTATGAGAGGATAAGAGGGAAGAAGTATTTGTATTTTGGACAACTTATCTTTAGTGACTGAAGTGTATAGTAGAATGGAAGCTCTGCTTTGAAGATCTTTCAGTGAGATCTTCTGATGACCTTGAGTCAGAGACCCTTCAGTGAGGTCCTCTGATGATCTTGGATCAGAGACCCTTCAGTGAGGTCCTCTGATGATCTTGGATAAGAGACCCTTCAGTGAGGTCCTCTGATGACCTCGAGTCAGAGACCCTTAAGTGAGGTTATCTGATGATTTTGGATCAGAGAAAATAGATTGACACAAGATGTATCCTGGTTCAGAGGTGGTGTAATCCTCCTACATCCAGTCTCATCCTCTTTCAGATGGATTTCCACTAAAGTATTCAGCCCAATACAATTAGTGACCGTCTGGCTGTTATCACCAACTTGCTCAGACTTCAAGGTGTTTCACTAAGAGTACACACCACTCCAAGCTACTCAATCCTTTAGGTTTTTCTCAATTGATCCAGTGGGGATCAAAAGGTACTCTATCCTATTCTACCACACTTAAGGACTTAGACGACGCTATCCTTAGAAGTGTTTACAACAGTTTCAATATGAAACAAATTTCTAGCTTCCAACTAAAAACTAAACTTTCTGAGTTTATCAATGAGGATTTCTGTTCTAGAGAGTTTAGTGAAGCATGAGTCTAAGCAGAGAGTAGAATTTAATGAACACTTTCTCTTTTGCTAGATATCTTCTTTGTGTAGTATGATTTCTCTGCTTAGTGAACTCAGGAGCTCGTTTTTCTTCTCATGCTTATGCCCGAATTTATAGGCATCTCTGGTTGATTAATCTCCTCCGTTGGTTGAGAGGATTTAATCTTTGTCGTTGAGGCTTCTTGTACTTTCGTCTTCTTTTGTTGGAGCAGCTTATCTTCAGGCGCAATTGGATCAACTTGCTTCGCAGGAAATGTAAACCCATTCCTTTGGTCTTTTACGCACTATTCACCATCTAGTGGGTTTTTGTCTTCTCATGCAACTCTGCGTGTTGTAGTGTCCCATGCTTTTGTAGATGCTCTGGCCTTAGGTAAATATTGTGAGTTTGTGACCTTGGTCTTTCTTTAACAAATAAATTTAACTGGTAGGAAAAGAATCCTTTTTAAGGTAATTGAAATTACCTTATTGCATTTTATATTTCCAGTCAATTTTATGTGTTTCCGAAAGTGTACAGGTAAGATTGGTCACAATTGTACTAGTGACAAGAATAATTTTATAACAAGTAAAAACATACTGGATGGATTTGAATATCCTTGAAAGGTAGAATTTTACCTTATTGCATTTTAAAATTTCCAGTATATTTATTTGTTATAAAATTTGTACAATGTTAAATTTGGTCACTTTTACAAAGTATTCTTATCTAAGCAATTTGAGAGCATACTACTGTTTGAGTATACAATTTTCACAATAGAATCTAAACACAAGAGAAGGATGGCATCATCAAAACTATTTCTTATAAGAGTAGGTTACATCAAAGTCTGAGGGACCTAACAGAATGTGTCCTAGAACAAATTAGATCTCTCTTAATTCAATCTACATGCAATTGTAATTCTAGTCGCGATTCTAGGTTACAAAAGATATCAGTTAAATTATTCAAACCCAAATTAAATGACATTCATGCAATTTAACCGAAAAGAATCTTCAATCATGATTAACTCCTTCATCAACACCAAATCCCTAATTAAACTACTCACGCCTCATAATTTACGAATCAACATAATTGGGATGAATAGAATAAATTGTCATTAATTAAAAGAATTGAACTTACAAAGAATCTCAGGTTCTCGAAGTAAACAACGTAAAAACGCAGGTAAAATTCGTCCTAGGCCTCTCCACAAAGTTCGTAACCCTCAAAAAGGAGTATGGAGGCCTTATTTATAGAAAACAGGAGAATTTGAGCTGAAATAGGACAAAACGGGGCCAGGCACGACGCCAGGCACGATCGTGCCTGGGACTGTGCCTGCGGAGAATGCGCGCGTCTCGTTTGCAGGCACGATCATGCCTGGCTGGTAGAATGTTTGCGTGCCTTCCTTAATGCAGGCACGATCGTGCCTGACCTTTTCTTCATCTTTTTTCGTGGTTTCTTGCTCCAAATGCTCCCGGATGCTTACGAGGTCGATCCAAGTGTTCTTTCTTCATCAGAATTTCGTCGTGAATCTCTCGGTGACCTCCAAATCTCTCAAATCTTTCTTGAATGCCTTCAAATCCATCCCGAATGCCTCTCAAGCGCCAATTGCCGGACTCTAACTTCTTCAATTCAACTCCAATTGCAACGAAACTCGATCCAACACCTGATAATCACAACTTGGGCTAAAATTGAGACTTGCAACGTCTTAAATCTAGGAAAAACCATCAAAATCCGACTCCAACACGCATCAAATGCGTGTCTAATTACGGACTTATCATCGCTCTTGAAAAAACGTTATAGCAAATCCATTAAGACCATCGAGTCTTAATCTTATGTGTGCTTTACAGCCAACCCGATTTGATACACGACGACGCCTCTATTTTTTTTCTTTCTCCGGAATAGGATGGGAAGGTTCTGGTTGCTCTGGCAAAATGTGAGCCTCTACGTCATTATGTGAGCATTCTGGCTGTTCATTACTAACATCGCTAAACAGAGGAGCATGATTGGCTTCTACCGGATTGGGTTTAGCAGGATTTTTGAAACCCGCTCTATTGCACACAACATATTTCCACACAACAGTACGTGTCCGTCCTAGGCCGGCGGCCCTTAGTTTGAGAACCAATACGAGAGTCGAAGCCACAAACACTGCCTATAAAACTCAATACCGTCCTCAAGGGTTTTGAATACCATGCCAAGCCTTGGTTGGAATGTTTCATCACATTCAGGGATCCAATGCTTAGTTAACCCAGGAGATATTTGTAAAGCTTCTACACGAGTAAAAAAAGAAACATAAACATTGAAAGTTTTTCAAAGAAAATAAAAACACGGACATAACAAAAAATACATCTAGTGCTAAACGATGAAACTTGACGATGAAACTTAGTTAACACAGGTAAGGAAAAATATGCACAAAAACAATGGAGCTTCACACAAAAAAGTATTGGAGATAGTAAGGAAAACGAAACGAAAAGGAAGATAAAAAGAAAAATACGCACAAAACTCAAAAGCAGGTGAAGAAAAATGAATCTTTATCCATTAATAGAGCTTCGGTGTTTTTGGGGAGGAAGAGATAGTCAGGACGTCGAGTAATGAGGGTTTTCTCGCACTTAAAATGGTTGTAGAAAAGTGGTTGAAAGTACGAGTATCGTCTCCACAGGGACGGACAAAAGGGAATTAAAGATTAACTAAATTCAGCGATTAAAAAGAAATAAATAGAATAAAATGCAATGGTGCGAGATTGGTTGATTGAGTAAAATAAAACTAACGCTAATGAGCAAGTAAAAAGATTGGGTTTTTCCTTAATTAACGACGAAGGGAACCTGAATTGATTCCGGGGTTAACCAAATTTCTGGCAGAACAGGCTTAATTACATGAATTTAATTTAATTGAGCCTAGCTAATCATTACTAAATTCTTACCGCTCTCGCGGCGTAGAGTACAATAATTTAGGAGACCAGGCTGATCTCTCATGCGACAGGATCCTAAATTATTGCCAAGACGAGCGAGCTTACGGCCCCTTAATCGCTACTAATCTCTTAGCGAACGATTAAGGAGGCGTTTACTTCGCTGCTAAAGTCACAGTTAGGTTAGTAAGACAGGTGAAGTAAACACGCACGCTGCTTAAAAAGCCGCTTACTAACCGAAATAGGTGCTTAAAGTGCCGCTTACTAAGCCTACCACACCCCCATGTATTAATTAAGCGGCACTTTAAGCTTTTTCAGTTTCCGAATTTACCCCTTGCCCTTACCCTATTGTTACCCCTGACCCACCTACCTACCGACCCCACCTTGACCCCAACCCCACCTACCCCACCCCCACCCTACCCTTACCCTTACCCCACCCCTACCCCCTACCTTACCTACCCCACCCCTACCCTACCTAACCGACCCCCACCCTACCCTTACCCCACCTACCTGACCCCACCTTACCCCTACCCTACCCCATCCTACCCCTACCCGACCCCCACCCTACCACTACCCTACCTACCAGACCCCACCCCTACCCTACCTACCAGACCACAAACCTACCCCACCCCTTACCCACCTACCCAACCCCACCCTACCCCTACCCTATCCCGACCCCACCCCTACCCTTACCCTTACCCCACCCCTACCCCCCTACCTTACCTACCCCACCCCTACCCTACCTAACCGACCCCCCACCCTACCCTTACCCCCACCTACCTGACCCCACCCTACCCCTACCCGACCCCACCCTACCACTACCCTACCTACCAGACCACAAACCTACCCCACCCCCTACCCACCTACCCAACCCCACCCTACCCCTACCCTATCCGACCTCACCCTACCCCTACCCTGACCCTACCCCATACCCCGCCTGAACCCACCCTACCTACCCGAACCCACCCTACCACTACCCCACCTACCAAACCCCACCCCTACCTTACCTACCCGACCCACCCTACCACTACCTGACCGCAGTCACCCCACCATACTCTTACCCCACCTACCCCATCCCACCATATACCCCGACCCCACCCTTTACCCCCACCCTATACCTAGGGTGGTGGGGTTGGGGTGGTGGGGTCGGGGTGGGGCCAATGTGATAGAGGCGCTAGGGGCAGAGTAGGTGCGGTGGGATCGGGGGTAGGGTTGCGGCAGAGTGGGGTCGGGTCGGGTAGGGGTAGGGTGGGATTGGGTAGGGTAGTGGTAATCGGGGTAAGGTAGGGTAGGGGCGGGGTTGGGGTAAGGTGGGGTCAGGGTGGGGTCGATGCGGTAAGGGGGGGGTATGGGGGTAGGGGCCTATGGGGTTGGGGGTAGGGTCGCGGTAGGGTGGGATCGGGTAGGGGTAGGGTCGGGTAGGTAGGGTAGGGGTAGGGGGTAGGTGGGGTCAGAGTAAGGTAGGGTGGGTAAGGGGTTAGGGGGTATGGGTACACATTTATATTATATACTTGTGTTCATGAATGTTTGTGTGTGTATATATGTATAGGGTTATTTTGGACATTTTAATGTTAAGCGGTGTTTTAAACCGTTTGAAGTAAACACAGTCTTACAACATTGTTTATTTTATGCACCGCTTATTAACACGGGTCTTAATAAGCACCGTTTAATAACCGGTGAAGTAAACGCCTCCTAAGTGTGTGTGAATGTGTCCTAGAATAAATTAGATCTCTCTTAATTCAATCTACATGCAATTGTAATTCTAGTCGCGATTCTAGGTTACAAAAGATATCAGTTAAATTATTCAAACACAAATTAAATGACATTCATGCAATTAAACCGAAAAGAATCTAGCCTTCAATCATGATTAACTCCTTCATCAACACCAAATCCCTAATTAAACTACTCACGCCTCATAATTTACGAATCAACATAATTGGGATGAATAGAATAAATTGTCATTAATTAAAAGAATTGAACTTACAAAGAATTCCAGGTTCTCGAAGTAAACAACGTAAAAACGCAGGTAAAACTCGTCCTAGGCCTCTCCACCAAGTTCATAAAACTAAAAAGGGGTATGGAGGCCTTATTTATAGAAAACAGGAGAATTTGAGTTGAAATAGGACAAAACGGGGCACGGCACGACGGCAGGCACGATCGTGCCTGGGATCGTGCCTGCGGAGCATGCGCGCGTCTCGGTTGGAGGCACGATCGTGCCTGGCCAAGACACGATCGTGCCTGGCCAAGACACGATCGTGCCTGGCTGGCAGTAGCTCTGCGTGCCATCCTCTTCCAGGCACGGTCGTGCCTGGCCCAGGCACGGGCGTGCCTGGACTTTTCTTCATCATTTTTCTTCGTTTCTTGGTCCAAATGCTCCCGGATGCCTACGAGGTTGATCCAAATGCTCTTTCTTCATCAGAATTTCATCGTGAATCTCCCGGTGACCTCTAAATCTCTCAAATCTTTCTTGAATGCCTTCAAATCCTTCCCGAATGCCTCTCAAGCGCCGATTGCCGGACTTTAACTTCTTCAATTCAACTCCAATTGCAACGAAACTCGATCCAACGCCTAATAATCACAACTTGAGCTAAAATTGAGACTTGCAACACCTTAAATCTAGGAAAACCATCAAAATCCGACTCCAACACGCATCAAATGCGTGTTTAAATACGGACTTATCATCGAGCTTGAGAGATTTCATGTACACGGAATGACTTTCGTAACTGAAAAGGAAAGGAATCAAACATTTAATTGATTGACAAAATATAATGGAAAAAACAATGAAGGAAAGCTGCGTACTGCATAAAAGGAAATAAAATTTGGAAGGACCATCTTGGCCTGCGCATACACACGTGAGAAGCTGAAAAAATCAATTGATCTAATGCCGAGGATTGTTTCTTATTTATCACATTAGATGGCGTTTTTATTTGAACCAAACTCTCTCTCTCTCTCTCTCTCTCTCTCTCTCTCTCTATATATATATATATATATATATATATATATTATAGATAGAATTTGGTTCAAATGAGAACAACTCTTAAAATAAGAAATGAGAACCAATCCTAACCGTCTATTTCAAGGTTTTGCATCCTTGGATCTAACTTATACGTGTGGGTATTTTAGTAATAGATCTAAGCTATTTATTATGGTAACTAACTTTCCTTCCATTCGAAACAATGACATCCGTTATTTATGGAAGCATCATTAATAGGTAGTCTTCTATTTCATAATACTAGTGAACCACATTTCATTTATAAAAATTGGACCAAAGTTGAAATGAATATATTGTCAGAGGAAATGGTCAATTGAATAAATCAACTTGTATGAAGTGGAGTAAAGAGTACACGATATTGCATTTGACATTTATAAGTTCATAGACTCGATTATTTAGTGTTAATTGAGTACAGTTGTTATATTAACACATCAATATACCCGAGTTAACTAACAAAATTCTGAATAATGGACCTAGTTTATGACGTCGACTTTCACGAATTTGACCAAAAAGGAAAAGTCGACCTTCGTAGGTCGACCTGCATGGGATATCGGCAGGGGTGCATCGATGTTTATAAAATAAGTACCTCCAGAATCAGCCGTATGGTCAATAAAAAAGCTGAAACATAAAAAAATTGAACCGAAACAACTTTTTAACCGTAGCGAGATAACAATACAACCAAAAAATAAATTGAGTAAAAATGAAGATGACTACAGGAAAGGATAATTTCGATGAAACAAAAAAGAATTAGAAAAGGAAGAAGGAAAAAACATATAAATGGAAAAAGGCAAAGGAAAGTACTTTCGTAAATGGATCAGTGAAGTAAAGAGAAAGTTGCAGAAGAAAATAGGGAAGGTCGACAACAAATCTGCGGAAGAAGAAGCGGAAGAACCGATCAAAGAACAAAAGATATGGCATTGCTACGAAGAAGGAATACGCAGAAGAAGGGAGACGACGAACAAAGGCAAAAACCGAACAAAAATAAGTTCCCGTTTGGTTAGCTCTTGAGGGGCTGCCAATTCATCTACAAGACAAATCAGCTCTCTTTGAGATTGCTTCTCTAATTGGAAAGCCGCTAAAAATTGATGAAGCCACCGCAAATCTATCCAGACCTGCGGTGGCTAGGGAGTATGTGGAGATTGATCTCACTAAGGAGATGCCAGCAAAGATTTGGATAAATTGTGGGTCTCTGGGATTTTTTCAACCTATTACATACGAGAATAGGCCGGATTATTGCTCAGACTGTCTTCATTTAGGACATACTCAGCACAAATGTCCTAAAAAGAAGCTTGAGCAATCTATGGAGATTGGCTAGTCAAAAGAACTCGATCAAGCCAAAGAGATTGCCTTTCCTAAAGGAAAAAAAGAAAAATGGGTGAAGAAAAAACAGAGTATTACAACTGATAAAATTTCAAGGGAAGCAAAAGGAAAAGAAAAGCTTGCGTATCAGACAGATCACAATTTGCAGTCTACTTCTAAAGTTGTGTTGGAGGAGGTTCTTTCTGATAGTGATACTGAGGCTGAGGAAATCTTCACTGTACTGAAGAGCCACCTAATAAAATAGCTGGGAGCCAAATCAGTACTGAAGAGAGAATAGATGATGAAGTTTTTAGAAGCATAAAGAACTTGTTGGAAGCAGACTTACCGGGAATTGCTAAATCAGGTCCCAGGGAGATTGTTGGTTGTCAAGATGATATGCAGCTCAATATGTTGGAGAAAAATTTAGGTGCCAAGCCTCTGGTTGTCGGAGATTGCTACTCTGAGGGGAGGAAGAATTACCGGTCAATCCTGAAACCTTCATGGAAGGATGGGATGCAATATGTGAGGGGGTGGCCTTCATTGTCAATAACCAGTCTTCTGAAAGTGATAAAATTGAGTTTGCAGAGTCAGCTCATCATTTTGAGGGGTTGGTTGAAGTTTTGGTTGTCCAGGAGACCAGAATACCTACACAGGTTGCTATAGCAGATTCACAAGTAGAAGAAAGTCAGGCTGCAGTAAATCAATCTACTTATGATCATGATAAAGATAATAGAAAAGATGTAGACAAGAATCACTCCAAGGCACATAGAAAGCAAGTTCAGACAGATTTTCAACAGAAGAGAACCACAAGAAGTGTGACTAGGGGGGCAGGAAATGTTTCCCAATGAATTGCTTAATATGGAATGCTAGGGGTCTAGAATCCTCCGGTTCTAGACTTGGTTCCCTAGTTAGTCAATGGAGATTGTAGCTTGTTATTATCATTGAACCTATTGTTGCTGATAATAAGATTGATCATTACAAACAGATTCTGGGCTATGATAAAACAATAAACTCATCAATCAATAAGATTTGGCTTTTTTGGAACTCGGCTATTGTGGATATAAATGATTTAACATGGAATGAGCAGTTTGTTCATTTTAAAATAATTAGTCCTGCTTACACAGGCTGGATCACTGGGGTTTATGGGAGACGTAGCTATATTACCAGAAGATCCCTTTGGACAAATCTTTTAAACTTTAACACAAATCTTCAAGAGCCCTGGATGGTGGGGGGAGACTTCAACACAATTGCTAGCTATGGGGAGCATAAAGGCAACTCTTTACTTCTTCTTCCTGATGTAAATGAATTTGCTGACTGTATTGCTACCTGTAATTTAATTGATATCCCGTATTCTGGCCCAAAATATTCCTGGACTGGCAATAGAAGAAATGGCAGAGTATGGAGAAGGTTAGACATAGTTTTGTTTAATAATTATTTTCTGGACAGGTATGACAATATTCAGGTTTCCTTATTGAATAAAACCCCCACCATAATCCAATTTTGATCCAATGCTCAAATAAAGAGGATTCTAGTCCTCGAAGTTTCAAATTCCAGAATATGTGGCTGAGTAATAATTCTTTTATGCCATTGATTAAGGCCAAGTGGGATACTGTTGGGCATCAAGGTGGCATGAGAGGTCTTACTTATAAATTGCAGAATCTAACTGAGAATTTGGAATAAAAATATTTTTGGGAACATTTTTTATCAGATCAAGCGGTGTGAAGATGAGGTTTTAAAAGATGAAATGGCATTTGAAGAAAATCCGTGTGAATCTACCAGGGAGGACTGGTTCTATAAAAGGGGTTTATTGATCAACAAGCACAAATTCGAAAAAAAAAATTGGAAGCAAAAGGCCTACATTAGATGGATTAAAGAAGGGGATAGTAATTCCAAATTCTTTCATTCCTTTGTTCAAATTAGAAGAAGGAAACAGAGTATTGTCTCTATCAAAGACCAGAATGGGACAGATTGTAATACTCCACAACTTATAGGAGATGCAACCATACAATTCTTTTCTCAGCTATTGATAGGACACTGGATAGTTCAGAACAATTATAACAGTAGATTCGATCCAGAATTGTAAGAATTGAGAGAATTAGGGTTTATTGATCTGAGAACAAGAAACGAGTACAGAGAAATGGGGTGGGACAGTTCGAGATGCCCAATCTCCTACAAGCCAGTCAACAAGTCTAACAGCCTGCCTATTTCCTACCCTCCCATTACTATTTATAGTATAAGACCATTTATTAATATCTACAACAATAGGCATATTATAACAGGCCCACTTATTAGTATCTACTATTCTAGTATTCTTATTAGTATTATCATCTATGCTCCTATCAATACTCCCCCCCTGAACAACCACCTTGTCCTCAAGGTGGGGAGTAAGAACCAGCCATGCCATTCAACTTCTTTCTCGCGCCTCTTCCTTCCCAGTATTTCCCTGTTGATTTGACCATGTGCTTCAATGCTTGCAACTTTAAAATGAAGGATGTTTCTTTTGCAGAAGTTATATATGGAGAAGTTTTATTTTCTTCAGTTGCCTTTAAACCTTCAATAGCAACAAATAGCTCCTTTTGATGTTCTTTTCTGTCTGTAACAGTTAACTGCTTTGATATTGTTGCTTCCAGATTTTTCAGAAACAAACCATCATTCCCAGCAAGTATAATCCCTATTCCATTTTGAATATTCTTCATACAAATATCACTGTCAAATTTGAAACCATCAGTCTTATTCAGCCCCACCAAAGTCAGGTTTGATGCATGAAATGGATACCAACAGTTAACTTGCAGCACCACACACTCAGCAACAGAGGCATTTGCTGATTTTGTCACCAAACCATCACAATCTCTTATTACCTCATCATCAATCTTGGTCTCAAGCAATTTTTCTTTTGCAAGTACTTCTTTGTTATCAGAATGGATGCCAGACAAGAGAAGCAAGCCTGGAAATAAAACTGGCTTAGGCATCCATAAGCCAGGACTGTCATCATTGTTGTACATCTTTGGTTTCCAAGGATCTTCCGGACTATCAGGTAGAGCTCCAGTAGTTTGCAATGTATCCTCTTCTTGCTCTGGCTCCAGGACTGAAGATGCAACCGTTTTAAATTCTGTGTTCATTGCGGTTAGTTGAATTCCCTGCAGTCCCTTTCCTGATGAGAATCTAGCACAGGGTGAATCTAGCGCAAGGGGAGAAACTTGTGAACAAGAAGTTCTTAGCGACCTAGATGACTCCTGTTTTCGCTGCCTGCTTAACAATGATTCCTGCGAACTGAATGAAGAAGTTCTTCGTGCCCTCGAGGATTCTTTCTTTTCTGTCCTTCCTGTCTTCTTACGTTGTTTAGGTGGAAATTCCTTCATCAAATCTCCCTTTAGAGCTTCCCAACTGTCTTCTCCCTTCTGAAAATCCCACCATTGAAACCATCCATCTGCGGCTTCCCCCATTGCCTTTGCTGCCATGTCCACTTTAAATCTTTCTGCAATAGTGTAGGTTTGGAAATATCTCTCCATCTTCTCTATCCATTCATATGCTTCTTCCTCGTAGAACAGAGGTAATTCCTTCTTTGAAATAGCTGACTTCCCAGAAGCCAATTTAGAAGAAGAATGCGAACTGATGTTCGTTGAGGGAATCTGCGAACTTTGATGTGACGATGGATGATACGAGTGATGCGAAGAAAGATTCGTATGGTGCGACCTGTGCGATGTAGGTCGCGAACGACTCTGGATCTTATTCTCCCGCCTTGCGATGTCCGCCTCTGAAGATCGATGATGAGAGTCGCTATGCGACCTCGGAGAAGTGTGCGATCGATTCGAACGGTCTTTCTTCGATCGACTCTGGATTTTCTTTCCCAGGTTTGCGATGCTCTCCTGTATAGCCGCCATGTTTGCAGCTATTTGTCGTTGTCTCCTTTCCATCTCATAAAGTCTTCCTTCCATCCTTGCACGTCTAGCGATAGTCTACAATGATCGATGCTCTGAAAAAAAAAACTTCTGGTAATTTCCAACTAGAGTTCAGGTCACCAGAAAAGATGCTCTGATACCATTGATAGGACACTGGATAGTTCAGAACAATTATAACAGTAGATTCGATCCAGAATTGTAAGAATTGAGAGAATTAGGGTTTATTGATCTGAGAACAAGAAACGAGTACAGAGAAATGGGGTGGGACAGTTCGAGATGCCCAATCTCCTACAAGCCAGTCAACAAGTCTAACAGCCTGCCTATTTCCTACCCTCCCATTACTATTTATAGTATAAGACCATTTATTAATATCTACAACAATAGGCATATTATAACAGGCCCACTTATTAGTATCTACTATTCTAGTATTCTTATTAGTATTATCATCTATGCTCCTATCAGCTATTTACTGCTGCCTCTACTATTTACTGCTGCCTCTACTGATGTGGTTCCTGAAAGCAATAGCATGTTAAATTATATTCCTAAATTAATCTCGGAGGAAGAGAACAATGGCCTTTTAAAAATGCCAGATTTGAAGGAAGTAAAACAGGCTGTCTGGGATTTAGATCAGAACAGTGCTCCTGGACCTGATGGTTTTCATGGAAAATTCTTTAGAAAATGTTGGGGTATTGTTGGTGCTGATGTCTTGAGAGCAGTTCAAGATTATTTTTTAGGGACTCCAATTCCTAAAGGGTTAGCTAGTGCCTTAATTATTCTTATCCTTAAGAAGGAGAGGCCTTCCAATTTTAGTGAATTCAGACCTATATGCTTGTCTAATTTTGTTTGTAAGGTTTGCACTAAAGTTCTGGCTACCAGATTGAAACTTGTTTTGCCTAAGATTATTTCTAAAGAACAAACAGGCTTTATGGCAGGGAGAGATTCTGCAGAATAGGTTCTGATTGATCAGGAACTTGTCCATCATATTGATAAGAAGGTGAGGGGCAATAATCTTATGATCAAACTGGACATGGCAAAGGCCTTTGACAGGTTTCCTGGAATTTCCTAACTACCATTCTTCTTATGTTTGGATTCTCACCTATCTTGGTTCAGCTTATTATGAATCATTTACAGGCTTCTTACTTTTCTATTCTTATTAATGGTTCTTCTCAAGGTTTTTTTAAACCTACCAGAGGGGTTAAGCAGGGGACCCTTTATCTCCTTTTCTTTTTATCATTGCTTCCGAAGCCTTTTGTAGAGGGCTAAATGGCTTGATGAGGGAAGAAAAAATAAAACCATATTGGACTGGGAATCAGGGGATGCATATTTCTCATCTAGGGTTTGCGGATGACTTACTGATTTTTCTGAATGGAGAGGTCAGATCCTTTCTTAACTTCAAGATTTTTCTACCAAGAGGTCTCAGGACAGTTGATTAATTTGGATAAATGCTCCTTTGTTTGTGGCAAGACTGGTCAAGCTAGACAATCCAGTATAAGGGAATTACTGGGCATGAAAAAGGCTTCCCTCCCAATCAAATATCTGGGTGTTAAACTGCATAAAGGAATAAATATATTTGATTATTGTGGAAATCTTATACTGCAGTTTGAGAATAAGCTCTCTCCCTGGAAACAAAAAAATCTATCTCAAGGAGGGAGACTTATTCTTATCAAATATGTCCTAAATTCACTTCCTCTGCATGTTTTGGCAGCTGATACTTTACCCAAAAAAGTTGTTAAGATTCTTAACAGAAAATTGGCTTCATTTTTTGGGGGTTCATCTGAGGTGAAGAAGAAATATCATTGGAGAAATTGGGAAAAGCTTTGTTTTCCCACCATTGAAGGGGGTTTAGGCATTAGATCATTGACTAATATTGAAAAAACCTTTACCCTCAAACTTTGGTGGAAATGGAAAACTGGAGATTCTCTTTGGAATCAATTTATGAGAGGTAAGTATAATAGGGGAGGAAACATGGTTCCTAAACTTACAGATTTTGCAATATGGAAGAGAATTTGCTCTACTCATGACCAAGCTTCAACACTGTGCTCCATAGATCACTCTGGAAAAATAAATTGGGATGAAGAGGAAGATGGTCAATTTAGTTTTAAAACAGCCTATGAAGAAGTGAGGGAGCTTGTTTTCAGCAGTGCCGGCTTTGGGGGCCAGGCACCTAGGCCATTGCCTAGGGCACCAATTTTGAGAGGGGCATCATTTTTTTGAGAAAAACTAGTATTATACGGAGTATGTGTTAAAATTATTAATAGATGACTATGCATCAAGCTTCCAGTACATGGCTGATAGTGGGTGTAGATTAAAATTCAAAATGATGGATGATGTGTATTCGGTATTCGGCACTTGGCAGCTTTTACTTTACTCCGTATTATTTAGGTGTATTTTACTTGGTGAGTTATTACTCCGTATTACTTTTTAGGATTAATATATATGAAGTACGTAGTATGTATGTATGTATCAAACACTAGTAGAAAGTGTCACTAATAGACGACATATAGTATTAACAGTGCATAAGTGTCGTACGTATATGACACAAAAACATCAACAAATAATAGTGACACTAAATAAAAAAAAAAGTATTGAATTTTAACCTTAACAAATTTTCACTTTTCGTTTCCCTCCCAAAAACAAAATTCCTGCCATCTATTTTTAGTAACCCACACCAAAACTTTCTTTCCTTGGCAAAAATTTGTCATCCACTTCTTTCTTTCAGATTAAAGTAATTAAGTGACCGGTCAAAATAAACTCACCTTACCCTTCTCTGAAATCCTATCACCCAAATAATAACGTAGTCGATGTTCTGCGATGAACACGCTCTAAGGTAGGGCTTCTACGGCCGAAACCAACCTTCGTTCTTCTCTGATTCAGGATTTTCCGCCTCCTGAAGAACCTCGCCAAAGCTTCTTCTTCCAGCATCGTTCTTCTCTTCTCGCTACTGTGGCCAAAATTCTTTCTGCTGAGGCTCTTCATCTGCGATATTGCCATGTTTTCTCAAAGTGAGACGATCTAGATACTTGTTAGAGATATCGTAAATCACCTGACTAGTTAGAGGTTTAAAGCGGTATGATTCCTCTACTTGGAGCTGATCGCTCTGGCCGAAGGATTTCGATCTTCATCTCTAGGTATTTATTCTATACTGGTCCTCGAGTCACTGTCTATATATTTCCTCTAAGGGGATAAATTACTTATGTTCCTTTACTCTATTAACGGCTTGATTTTGTCTCCAATAGTGCAATTTGGACCTAATTTAGTCCTCAGTTCATATTTGGTTCTAAATAAGAAAGGTATTTTGTCAGTTCCTTAAACGTATGCCAAACTTAGGACTTGACTATGTAGTTTGTGTGAGGTAAAGCTTGGACTTACTCAATTCATACTTCCAGAAGTATTGAGGTTGATTTCAAATAGTATTTAGTGTTTGGTGTTTTAAATCATGTGTGTGTGAGTTAGTTATCAACTTTAAATTAATCCTTGAATTGTTAGGATGGCTTCGTGGTTATCTTGTTTTAGTTACCTTAAAATAACTCTCTAGCTATTGATTTTATTTTTAATCTTTCCTGAATTTACTTATTTCATTTCAAGTAATAGAAAAGGGGACTTCACCCAATTCGTGTGTTTTGACTTTTGTTTTGTTCTCTGCTCTATGGTATATTTGGCAGCAAAGCAGGTCCCTGAAACCAACAGTTTGGAGTTTCGACCCGATATAAATCTCAGGTTTCAAATATCCTTAGGGTTTATGTTATTTTAAAGTTGTATTCGAATACTCGAATTTGAGATTATTGCCGTTTAGTTTGACTTTCTTATGTATATCATTGGTGCTTTGTTAATATATTGATTACAATTAGGTAGTTAAAATGCATCACTTCGGCTAGAACTCTAGAAGCAATGCATCGTGCACACAACTCCCAACTCTCAGCCGGATGCAGCTTGTCGTCGCCCTCTTCAGGGTAAGTATAGTTGTTACACCCGGGTTAATCATCGATTATCATTTTTTTTTAAGTCATCGATTGTCATTTATTTTTCTTTTTGCATTATTTATGTTTAGGGTTTCGGGGTCATCTTTTAACCGATCTTACTATTATATTTTTTTCAAACAGAGGAAGACTTTAGTAATAATGAATTAATGATTTGAGCTTTGTTGGTCACTTTCATGCCAGTGAGCGTTTTGATGATGCTGAACTTGGAAATGTCCCAAAGAATTAACTTGGTAGTCATCGACAAAGAATTGTCAAGGTATTATTTTGCAAGGTATTACTCTGAAATAACTTTTCCCTTTTACTCAATCTCAAATATAGACCATAAATTTTTTGCAATGGAAGGTTTGTAAGCAAATATGATTGACTGTTATACGATATATGTACATTATTAATCCTATTTGTACGTTCCTTGTTAAAACTTAGTTTTTGGAGTATTGCCATACCATTTTAAGCTTATTCCCTTAAAACATGAGTTTATTATTTCAAAGATGGAGAAATATTAACTTCCTAAATGGTGATATTTGGGCCTTTGCTGAAAACAACAACTGGGAAAATACAGAACCATTTGTTAAGGGCGAAGGCGAAGGAGATGGGACCCGTTAATAGTTAGTTGTCTATTCCAGATACCAGTTGAAAATTGGGAGCTCATTCCAAATTTTAATCATCATGTGGGTAAACTTTTAGGCTAAAATTAGTTCAATGAAGCACTTATCTATTCATAAGAAATATCATTTATGAAACTGATATCACTTTTTTTTGCCAAATCATCTACTTAAGTGTTGGTCTAGTTTGTCTAGGACAAGCACATTCATACGCGCTTTTTATTATCTTTTACTTACTTCTTTTGATAATGTTGATAGGAAAGGCATGTTGTATATAGAAACCGTGGGGGATCTCCTTCATAACATTGCTATCATTGCTCTTTCTATGGCTAAATTTTAAGTATTAGCTCTAATAAGTTCTCTTCCTCAGATTTGGTGGATTTTGGATGAGAAAGAGTGGCTCGTTACTGCAGTTAACTTGACCAGGATTTATTGATTGTTGATGGAGACAACACAGTAGACATAATTTTGCTGCATCCTAATTTAGCTTAATTTTTAACTTGAAAATGTCATGACATGAAACTGCAGTTTAAAATAATCTGGCATAGATTTCTTTTGTGAATTGCAGGTGAAATACAATGTGAGGAACCTAACAATTCTTTGTATGCCTTCACCGGAAATCTTATAATTCAAAAGGAAACCTTTCCACTCAGCCCTAACCAACTTCTTCTAAAGGTTTTCTCTACCACATATAGTGTCAAGTTTCATACGATGTTTGCAATATTGGTATAAGAGAAGATGAAATTTTTCTTGTTCACTTGTTCAGACAAAGAGAGCATCTGAAAGCATTTTATTGATATTCATTATTAGTGTTGGACCATATGTGAAGTACTATTAATGTTTCATGTTCTATTAGGCAATGCTTTTGATTCTTTGTTATCCTTAATCTAACTTTTACTTAAAGAAGTTTCTGGATTGGTGTATGTACATACATGAATAATATTCTACCTTTATACTTTTACTTTTACAGGGGTGCAGTTTGAGGAACACCGACTGCATTGTTGGGGTGGTTATTGTTACAGGGCATGAAACAAAAGTAATTTGTGTGTAACATCAATTTGCAACACTAGCTCTATTAGATGATTGCGTGAGAAAGTTCCCTTTGTGAAGTTTCTTAGTCTTATACCAATGAGGTTCAGTTTGAACTTAAATCAAGTTCTCTTTGTGAACTTTCTTTAATCTTATATCTGATAGTACAAAATAATACTACGTAAAAGACAAGGTTGAGTTTGAACTTAAATAATTTTGAATATCAAGTTTAATTGATTTGTCTCCATTACATTTTCAGGGAAGATGGAAGAATCGTATGCCATTCATCAAACAAGGTTAAGAACTGAAACCTAAATCACCTAAATGTTACAATGAAACTGGGCAGTTATAAATCCCATGGAAAATTAAAGCACCAGATAAACCCAACTTTATCAGTGATAGCTATAGTGTTTAAGCCATTATATTGCAGATAGGCACAAATTTAGCTCTGATGACAGGCACAAAATGAGCTCTGATGACAGGCACAAAATTAGCTCTAGTTTCATGACCATGAGCGGCAAATGCAGGAGCAGCTGGTATGGCAGAAGCTCTACCTTCTCTTTCTCGGCCTTCAGCCTCTGCTTTTCTTCTCTGAGTTCATTTTTTTCAGACTTCAACTCATTTATTTTTTCTTGCAGATTCAAATGGGAGTCCTTTAGCTTCTTAAGTGACGTTTCAAAAAATGAAGTTGGTAGCATAAGAACCAGTTTCATTTTGTGCAAGTCTGCAAAAGAAGATATGTGAAGGCCCTAGGAAGTGTGGTGTAAAAGTTAGACTTGTTAGCGTTTTGTTCTTGTATATTAGTTGTTGTTTCGGGGTGGGCTCCCATGAATTATGTAGTATACATTCACATTTATGTAAGAAATTGAGATATTAATAAAAATCTTTGAATTTTGGTTATTTTTTAGTATTAAATTATATTACATATATATATATATGTATATATATGTATGTATATATACTTGTAATACTAATGTATCATATATCTTTATGATACCAGAGTGTTAAAAAAGTTATGATATTATAATGTCATAATTATATGTGATATTTAATTGTCATAATTTTGTGACACTAATATGTTTAGCAACCGGTGACACTAAATTTTGTGTCACTTGCCCCGCTTTTCTGTGACACTTTCAGTGTGTCATTAAATCGTTTAGTGACACTAATTTAGTGTCACTATAAGCCATTTTTTTACTAGTGAAATGTGTATATATATGTATAAAATATATGTGTGTATTGTGTATAATATGCTAGGTACATATTTATAATATTTATAAAACAACTCCTATCCTTTTTTTTTACATATACGAGTTCCCCTCACGTTTCGTTTCCTATATTTTTGAAAAAAAACGTTTCTAACGTTTTCCATTTCCCGTTTCATATTTCCCATTTCTCATTTCCGTGCTACTTAGGCGGCCAAGCAAGTAGAAAAGTAAAAAAAGATACAAAAGTAACAAAATAATTAAACTCCTAGATTCCCAAATTCCTTGGTCATCTCAATTTTGTATTCAACTTTAAACTCCTATAGTATTTTTTTTTTAATTTCTTGAAGTTATTAGTTTATCAAACTTAGTTTGAAACTTGTTCTTTTAAAATGGTATTTAGTAATATACGAGTAACTAATAAGTGCTAAATTATTATTTTGTATTCGTCCGTCCAACTATATTTGTCCCATTTTTATTTTTCGTTTGTACCTCTAATTTGTCTGATATCATATTTGGTAACATTTGAGTGACTCTAATTCGTTTTTACTGTATTATTCATACTTAACAATTTATTATCAACCACATAACATCACTTTTATCAATCCTTTGTCTCAATCGTAAGGGGATGGGGTAGTAGTATTTACTATTATTATTTTTATTATTATATTATATATGGTGTTATACTTTTCTGATTACTTCATGTTTAATTTCATTATTAATTTGAAGTACTGATCTTGGTAGTCATTCTTTGTCTGGGGCATCAAAAGTCCTAAAGACGGCCCTGGTTTTCAGTTCATACACTAATCAGCAGATTTGGGATTCAAAACATGAGCTTAAGATTAAGCTTTTACAGTGGAAATTAAGCAAAGGCGTCCTTCCTACCTCGGACAATTTGAGCAGGTTCAAATTAGTTCTTAACCCTAATATGTGCCCTCTTTGTAGGAAAGATGCTGATACTATGAAACACATATTCTTCAAATGTTCTATCAGTATAAAGGTGTGACAATACTTCTTGAACATTTTAGATATTTTCCAAGGTCCGGGATTAGACTATGGAAACTATTTAAATTGGAGAATTAAAGTTAACAAAAGTAGTCAGTTGGATTTATTCAGGCAACATATTCCTGGGATCATATGCTGGTTTTTGTGGAAAAATTATTCATCCCTAATTTGGGGCAAAGGAGGATTAGTTCCAAACTCAGAGCAAATTATTTTTCAGATAAAATTATACACCCAAGTGTGGATTTCAAGCATCTCGATACCCAAGATCAGAGTGTTTGAACAGGTTCTGTATGAAGAAGGCTTAATCCCTAGGAACTTCAGGATCGGTTTCAGACCTCAGATTATTAGATGGAATAAATCTAATGATAGATGGAAACTTAATGTTGATGCAAGTTACTTATCTGGCAAGGCTGTTGGAGGTGCGATTTTGAGAGATGGAGGATTTGTCTCGGCCATAAGCTTCCCACTGCAAGCTCGATCTCCCCTGGACGCTGAACTCTGAGCAATCCTCGCCGCGTCTAGGCGGGCAATAAAAATAGAGCATGAAGGCTTCCATGTGGAATCTGACTCTGTTATGGCGGTTCACTTAGTCGCTAAGGAAGAAGGAAGAAGATGGCATGATGTCTTTCAGGAAACTACACAGATGAAAATTAGGCAACATGTCTGCTTCGGGCATGTTAGGCGAGAAGGAAATTGGGTTGCTCATTTTCTGGCCCAACAAGATGTATCCAGTTTAATTTGTTATTCACATCTAGATCAGCTTCCATTATTTGCTAAGCGTTCTTTCTGGATGGATTTTTATGACATTCCATCTGTTAAAGATTAATTAGGGCCTGTTTACTAACAGAAATATTTTCCAGTTTTCCAGAAAACTGGAAAACTGGAAAACAGAAAACAAGAAACGTGTTTACCAAAGAAATTCCTGGAAAACTGGAGAAAGGAAAAAAGAAAAACGCGTTTACCAAATCGTTTTCCAAAACGGAAAAAATGAAACATGTCTCTCTTTTCCTTAATGATTTGGAGAAGTGACTTTTACTAGTTTTCCAAATTTGGAAAACGCAGATGCTACAGTGCCTTTGCAATGAATTTGCATACTTACACCTAGTGGTGGGTCCGGTCCCGCTCCGATGTCGATTCTATTCTGGTACCTCCATCCTCGTACCTTACCCCTACCCTACCCACCCAACCCCCGCCCATTTTCCCTATAATGACCTTACCCCACCCCACCACATGCCCCGACCTCGGCCCCACCCCGATCCACCCTACCCTACCACCACCCCCTACCACCTCGACCCCACCTCGATCCAGCCTACCCTACCGCCACCCCCCTACCACCTCGCCCCCACCCCGACCCACCCTACCCTACCCCCACCCCTCGTATATTACCACGTACCTCTACCTTACCCCTTACCACATGCCTCCTACCTCGGCCCCACCCCACCGCCATCCTACCCCCACCCCCGTACCACCATCCTACCCCCACCCCCAGCCTACCCTACCTCGGCCCCACCCAGATCCCGGGCCCACCCTACCGCCATCCTATCCCAACTCCCTACCTTACCCCTACCTTACCCCAACCCCAAACCCTACCCACTACCCCCCACCCTTACCGCCATCCTACCCCCCACCGCCATCCTACCCCTTCCCTACCCCAGCCCCACCCTGGTCCCGACCCCACCCTACCGCCATCCTATCCCAACTCCCTACCCTACCCCTACCTTAACCCAACCCCAAACCCCACCCACTACCCCCACCCTTACCGCCATCCTACCCCCCACCCTACCCCTTCCCTACCCCGGCCCCACCCTGGTCCCGACCCCACCCTACCGCCATCTTATCCCAACTCCCTACCCTACCCCTACCTTACCCCAACCCTACCCACTACCCCACCCTTAACCCTAACCACGACCCTAACCCACCCACTACCCCCACCCAACCCCCTACCCCTAGACTTTACCACCCCACCCCGACCATACCCCTTACCCCACCCCCACCCATAACTTCCCTACCCGACCCCTACGAGTAGGTATGGGTGGGTATGAAGGGTTGTGGTGGAGTATGAGTAGAGTGTAAGATCGTGGTAAGGGTAGAGGTAGGGGTCAAGGGCGTGAAATTGGAAAACTGTATGAAAAAATTGATGAACATGTTTTCAAATTTGAAAATGGAAAACTAAAAAATAGAAACAGAAAATTGGAGAAAGAAAAACTGAAAAATAAAAACAGAAAATTGGAGAATGAAAAACAGAAGTAGAAAATAGGAAAATATCTCCGTTAGTAAACAGGCCCTTACTTTCTTAATTACTTCGGGTAAGGTTTGGTCCCCCCGGTTGTACTTATTCTGATTACATTAATAAAACACTGGTAAACGACCCAGGGCCAAACGGGAGCTTGAGGAGAGTTAAACGGAAGATGTTAAACTTTCAAAAGTACCAAAGCCAAAGCACAATGTACAATCAAGTAAAACAACTTATTACACCAACACAATTTTCGTCCCTAAAATATCCTGACCTTCATAACCATATAGTTTACCACACCCTACATTAAGCTGTTGAATTGAACGCTATACAGGGATTCTCCTCTTAGGACGCGCTATAAATCTCCGCTGCCCTTGTGAATCGGTACCCCTCAAGCATCGGTGAATGCCGGGACGATGGACAATTGGACGTCAGCAATCCAATCAGGTGTGGAAGCAATCCAATCTAGCCTTGAAGCGATGCAATCTAGCCTTGAAGCAATCCAATGTACGCTCAACGACTTACGACAGCTTATCGTACAAGGTGGACAGTCACAGGGTGCAATGACTCCCCAGCAGTCGTATGGACATCCCGATCATCAGCATGGTAGGGATTCACATTATCAGCATGGTTGGCCCCCGGTTTCCGATATGCACCAAGCAACACTGCCTCCACACCAACCGATTCTATCTATGCCCACATCATATCCCAGGCAAGGAGAAACTGAAGAGGCTGGTAGTTCTTCATCTATCCAACATGAACCCGCACAATCGTCCAAGCAAATGAGATTTCCTCTTCGACCAGGTCTTGGAGAGATGGGTATAAGGTGCATAGTAAAGGCCAATCACTTCTTTGCTGAGCTACCTGATAAGGACTTGCACCAGTATGATGTAAGCATTCTATGGCTTAGTGTATAAGACTATAACTGACCTCTGTTTTGTTAGATTTGCCTGTAATTTGTTCGCAATATTCAATGCCAGGTTTCAATCACCCCTGAAGTTGCTTCCCGGGGTGTTAATCGTGCTGTGATGGATCAGTTAGTCGAACTCCATAGGTGTTCTTGTCTAGGAATGAGGCTTCCAGCATATGATGGAAGAAAGAGCTTGTACACTGCCGGGGAACTCCCTTTTGATTCTAAAGAGTTCAAGATCATCCTAGTTGATAAAGATGACCGATCAGGTGGTGCCAGGTACAAACTGTATACTCCTTTGGATGTGTTTTTAGTCTAGCAGACAACTTTGCATATCTTTTAAAATGCCTTATTCTGATTATTTTCTCAAATGCAGGGGAGAGAAGGAATTTAAAGTTGTCATAAAACTTGCATCTCAACCTTATCTTCACCAGGCTGATGCACCTCAGGAAGCACTTCAAGTTCTAGATGTTGTGTTGCGGGAACTGCCCACATCTAGGTATCGTTAAAGAATGAGAGGCTTTAATTGTTTATATATTGTTCATCCATAAAGTTTTTTATATATGTTTGCTACTTTACTCTCTTTTGGCTTTCCTTGGATATTATTTAGATACTCTCCAGTTGGCCGTTCTTTTTATGCCCCTACTAAAGTTAGGAAACAGCCATTAAGTGAAGGTCTAGAAATCTGGCGGGTTTTTCATCAGAGGATTCGCCCGACCCAGATGGGATTATCTCTGAATATAGGTGAGCACATTCATGACATGTAGTATTTGAGTCACAAGGTATATTTTTATATAGCACATTTAAAGTCTAAACAAACTCTCATTGCTGTTTTGTTCTTTCGCGTCCTGTGCTCAAATCATTTTACTCTGGTTTTCATATGTGAATTTGTTGCGCAGATATGTCATCAACTGCTTTTATTAAGCCACTATCTGTCATTGGTTTTGTTAGTCAGCTTCTGAATTGGACTGGTGTGCCTAGTGCTTTGTCTGATTCAGACAGAGTGAAGGTTATATTTCCTAAGCAGCATTGTTCTCTAACCAAGAATAATCTTTTGAAAAACATTTATTTCTCAGTTACACATAATAATATTGTAATAACCTGTTTTGGTCATTTTTCGTTTGTTTGGACATTGAATCACTTCATCTAGTTTTGATATTGCCGCTTTCTATGAACCTTCAGATCAAGAAAGCCCTAAGGGGCGTGATGGTGGAGGGGCTAAAACATCATGGCAATATGCGGAGAAAGTATCGGATCTCTGGTTTGACATCACAAGATACGAGAGAGTTGACGTATGTAGGTTTTTTTAGATATGTGTGTGTGTGTGGTTCCTCATGCTTGCTCAATTATTAATTATACCCCATGTAGTTTTCCCGTTGATGAGCTGGGAACAACAAAGTCTGTGATTCAGTACTTCCGTGAAAAATATGGTGTTGACATTGGACTTACTCACTGGCCATGCCTACAAGTTGGGAATCAACAAAGGGCAAATTACCTGCCAATGGAGGTTATTGAGTATTTCCATTACTGGATTTTGTTTTCAATCTCTTAAAGGGCAACTTGATATGCTTTAAAAAATTCAGGTCTGCCAAATTGTTGAGGGACAACGATATTCGAAGCAGTTAAATGAGAGACAGATTACTGCACTCCTCAAAACAACACACAAACAGCCAAAAGATAGAGAACAAGAAATTCTTCAGGTGAGAAGTAACAGTAAATTTTGGGTGGGTAGTGTTATTAGTCCCTGACTCAGAGACTAGAAGTGTATGAACATATGGTGATGTATATTTTGCAGTGTTTGGTCTATTTTGAGTGCGTTACTTCAATCTTCGTTTCAGGTTGTTGCTTCTCAGGATTGGCCTGAAATTTCTAAGTATGTTGCTTCAGTTTCTGCTCAAGCGCACAGGCAAGAGCCGATTCAAAACCTTCACCTTACGAGGCCACACCCTCATACAGGGAAAATTCAATGTGCTGGCATGATTCGGTATGACTTTCTCTTTGTGTATAATGATGAGTTATAGCACCCTATTTACAAGCCTGATATACTGGTTTTGTTTTTGTTGGATCATCCAACAAAAACTTGGATGTGTTTGAAGTTTGTATCAATGATAATTAATACCTTAAAGGTCTCCATTGTTTTTCTTGTGATGGTTGTATTCAATAATACATTTTCCTTCCAATTGCCATTAAGAACTTTGATCAAGTCCTTCTGCGAAGCTAGTCGTACTCAGAAAATGCCCGAGAGAATTATATTCTACAGGTACTCTGAGCGATCCAAGCATATATACTAAAATTAAAAGAAAAGACCCCTTGACACTTTATACTGCTTGTTGTGTGCACCTTAATATTTTTCTTGGTCATTTTATTAGGGATGGGGTTAGTGAAGGACAGATTTACCAAGTACTTCACGCTGAGCTTGATGCAATTCGCAAGGTGATTACCTCTCAGTTTTAGTTATTATTATCATCGTCGCCGCCATCATCATCATCATCATCATTATGATTATGATCATCATCGTCGCCACCACCACCATCATCATCTTCATTATTCTCAGAATGCATCCAAAATGAATTTGAAAAGATTCACTACTTGGGATTTTTGGGTAACCCTAGAAGGTTTCATGTAGCTATTACTCAAGCAAAATCTTTGCTTATTGTTATTGGGAATCCTCACATCATTTGCCAGGTACTTTCATAGCATTTTAGTAGATAATATCCAACTAGAAATGCATTTGTGTATGATGCTTGATGGAAAGCTCTTCAAAATCATTCTGAATGGAACTACTTTTAGAGGGAAGAATTGCAGTAACCAATTCCATTGATGGGGCAGCCTGGTGCAGGAAGGCATCCCCGCAAGGCGAGGGTTTCGGGAAGGGTCCTGAGCAAGCCTTCTCCTATCAAATTTTTGAAGAGGCTTCTCCCAGGACCTGAACCCATGACCTCTCGGTCACACAACAGCACAAAGGGGTAGAGAGAGAGAGAGAGAGAGAGAGAGAGAGAGAGAATGTTGGTGTCGTTCTCATAGGCATCCGTACCCAAAGAAAATCTCATCCATAGATATTGAGTCTAAACTCTTTAAAGCTTTAAGATCAAATGGTTATCATAATTCTAAGGCATCCCCTCAAGGCGAGGGTTTGGGAAAGGGTCTCGACTACCCAACAAACCTTACCCTATCAAATTTTTGAAGAGGCTGCTCTCAGGACTTGAGCCCACGACCTCTCATTCACACAACAACACAAAGTGAGAGTGAGAGAGAGAGAGAGAGAATGTGGGTGACTGGGTGTGGTTCTCATAGGCGTCCGTACCCAAAAAATTTCATCCATAGTTATTGAGTCTATAGCTTAAGATCAAATGGTTATCATAATTCTAAAGCTCTTTTGTATCCTTAGTTTGTACCTATCTTTTATGCATCTCTATGTCGGGATATATGTAGTGTAAACATTATTGGGTGTGAGTTTATAGCTGAGAGAATTTTTTTTAGACTACTTAGCTGCCTACTCTGCAGGATCCATATTGGAACAAGCTTCTGTGGTATTGTGTAGAGAATGGCTCCTACAACGGTTGCTTTTTGCCTGTAAGGCAGGAAAGCGTTACTCATGAATCTGCTGGATGGAGAAATGAAGAGCGGAATCAGCCAAAAAATGTGGAGCCTATTAAGCAAGAATCAGAATCTGGACATAACTGGGATGGTATCACACCTCCTGCATCTGGTAATAACTTGGAAGATATCCCATCACCTGCATCTGGTAATAATTGGGAAGATATCCCAGTACCTGCATCTGGTAATAATTGGAATGATATCCCGCCAACCGAATCTGGTAATAATTGGGAAGACCTCCCACCACCTGTTACTGATGAAAATGAATGGTCCCACCATGGCTGGAATAACTGGGATGTTATCCCACCACCTGAATCTGGTTATTATAATTGGGAAGATATCCCAGCACCTGCATCTGGTAATAATTGGAATGATATCCCAGCACCTGCATCTGGTAATAATTGGAATGATATCCCATCACCTGCATTTGGTAATTGGGAAGATATCCTTGCATCTGGTAATTGGGAAGATATCCCAGCACCTGCATCTGGTAATAATTGGAATGATATCCCGCCAACCGAATCTGGTAATAATTGGGAAGACCTCCCACCACCTGTTACTGATGAAAATGAATGGTCCCACCATGGCGGGAATAACTGTGATGTTATCCCACAACCTGAATATGATTATGGTGATTGGGAAGACATCCCATGGCTGGTCGCACAAGATGGTTGACATTTCAGAAGAATGAAGTCAGAATGGAGGTGATGAACAAAGTGAAGGAAATGTAGTTCTTCTAAATAACTTGTGTTTAACTTAGTTTAATATCAACTTCAAATGGTTCTATGATTTTGTTGGCAAAAAACATATTTTGTTTCTGTTAATGTTCCATGGTGAATATGGTGGACAGGTGATTCTATGGTGAAACATACACATCACGTTTATCATTACTAGTACATTACGTGCACTTTTTAAATGAAAAATACTCAATTTCAGGACTAATAAACTTTTAAATTTATAAACATGGACTGAAATAGTTTTATACTTCATAAAAAACGTTTGATTTTTCTTTTGAACTACTAATAAGTTAGGTATCATGCTGCACGTAAATTCAAGTAAAAATATATGAGAATGGATACCAATGTTTGAATGACATCAACTTTGCTAAATACACTCGTAACTTCTTCCATTAATGTTTATTACATAGATAATGGATACTCAAAGGAATTTTTGATGAGAACAAGGTGTATTCTAGGTACGGACTGGCCCGGGCCGGGCCTGACCGGACTTTTTGGGAGATAGTTGACGCTTGGAACCGGCCCGATTATCCATCGGGTCTGGGTCGGGCCTCAGGCCGATTATTATTATTATTATTATTATTATTATTATTATTATTATTATTATTATTATTATTATTATTATTATTATTATTATTATTATTATTATTATTATTATTATTATTATTATTATTATTATTATTATTATTATTATTATTATTATTATTATTATTATTATTATTATTATTATTATTATTATTATTATTATTATTATTATTATTATTATTATTATTATTATTATTATTATTATTATTATTATTATTATTATTATTATTATTATTATTATTATTATTATTATTATTATTATTATTATTATTATTATTATTATTATTATTATTATTATTATTATTATTATTATGATTATTATTATGATTATGATTATGATTATGATTATGATTATGATTATGATTATGATTATGATTATGATTATGATTATGATTATGATTATGATTATGATTATGATTATGATTATGATTATGATTATGATTATGATTATGATTATGATTATGATTATGATTATGATTATGATTATGATTATGATTATGATTATGATTATGATTATGATTATGATTATGATTATGATTATGATTATGATTATGATTATGATTATGATTATGATTATGATTATGATTATGATTATGATTATGATTATGATTATGATTATGATTATGATTATGATTATGATTATGATTATGATTATGATTATGATTATGATTATGATTATGATTATGATTATGATTATGATTATGATTATGATTATGATTATGATTATGATTATGATTATGATTATGATTATGATTATGATTATGATTATGATTATGATTATGATTATGATTATGATTATGATTATGATTATGATTATGATTATGATTATGATTATGATTATGATTATGATGATTATGATGATTATGATGATTATGATGATTATGATGATTATTATTATTATTATTATTATTATTATTATTATTATTACTATTACTATTACTATTACTATTACTATTACTATTACTATTACTATTACTATTACTATTACTATTACTATTACTATTACTATTACTATTACTATTACTATTACTATTACTATTACTATTACTATTACTATTACTATTACTATTACTATTACTATTACTATTACTATTACTATTACTATTACTATTACTATTACTATTACTATTACTATTACTATTACTATTACTATTACTATTACTATTACTATTACTATTACTATTACTATTACTATTACTATTACTATTACTATTACTATTATTATTATTATGATTATGATTATGATTATGATTATGATTATGATTATGATTATGATTATGATTATGATTATGATTATGATTATGATTATGATTATGATTATGATTATGATTATGATTATGATTATGATTATGATTATTATGATTATTATTATGATTATTATTATGATTATTATGATTATTATTATGATTATTATTATGATTATTATTATGATTATTATTATGATTATTATTATTATTATTATTATGATTATTATGATTATTATTATTATTATTATTATTATTATTATTATTATTATTATTATTATTATTATTATTATTATTATTATTATTATTATTATTATTATTATTATTATTATTATTATTATTATTATTATTATTATTATTATTATTATTATTATTATTATTATTATTATTATTATTATTATTATTATTATTATTATTATTATTATTATTATTATTATTATTATTATTATTTTGCTTTTCTATTTAAGGCCTGACCCCCCTACCCCCACCCCCAAAACCACCCCAAAACACCCAGCCCAACCCAAAAAATTAAAAAGAAATTGAAAAAACAAAAAAAATTAAAAAAGCCCGAATCGGGCTTGGCCGGGCCGGTTCCTAATTTGGGTGATTCGAGCCTGCACAACGTAACCCCTGCGCCGGGCCTACCCGACCCGGTCTCTGGCCGGGCCATCGGGCTGGGCCTGTTCAAAACAGTGTCGGGCCATGGGCCGGGTGGCCCGGAACCGGTCCGATCCATGACTAGTGTATTCTATAAAGGTTCGTCATAAAGTGTGAAACAAAAAATAACTACAGTAGTTAATATTTAATAATAGAGTATGTATTAGAAACAGATACAAGTCAATTATATATGCTTAACACACACAACACACACACAGAGAAAAGATCAGGTGAGAAGTGTCCCTTAAAATGAAAAGTGAGAAGTAATTTCAACCCTTGGATTTGCATCAAATCTTGCAACACAGTAAACTTAAAGACTAAATATTGGAACTTATAACTAATAAATCATAACTTATAAAGCTCTCCATAATAATTACGAAGATGCCACCTCGTAAAAAAAATCGAGGTTTTCGTTGATGGAGTATATGGCCCAGGAACCCCCGGCCCATAGACTCCTATTTCTCCCACACAAGTCCATTGAGCTCAGGAAACAACTCAGGCCCAAATACAACGGCCCAAGCCTCAAAGTAGCCCAGAATACACACTGGGGTGCCTTCGGCCTCCTTGGCCGAAGGCTCCAAAACTCACAGGATAGCCTTCTCTGGCATAAGAAGCTGCTGGGAAAAACGGGCGAAGATATGAGCCTTCGGGACATGGTCATGCCCTCGGCACCAGGGGAAGCCTTCGGCTGAACCAAGCCTTCGGCTACACAAGAAGCCCTTGGCTACACAAGGAACCCTCGGCTACACAAAGAGCCTCCGGCTGAACAGGCTCAATCATCGAAGATTCCTTTTAGAGACAACCAACCACCGCATTTAATGCCATGTCACATCCGCCAACCGCAATCAATGCGGTTGACGTACCACTGCCGGTGCCACCCGGCTGATGTGACCCTTAGGCCGTTGGATTACTGACACGTGTCCTCTCATCGCATTTATTACTGCTATAAATAGCAGCCCAGTTCTCCTTGTAATGAACACAATGGACATCTCAACTCCACACGCTGAGTTCATTTAATAAAATCAACTCTCTCTCCTCCTATTTACTCCGTCTTCTCTCTAGTTATTCCCGCAATAACCCCTCGGATAAGATACCCCCCGGGTAGACTATCCATCATTTGGTGCTCTCGTTGAGAGGTCTGAACTATCAAGTAAGAAACCCTCCCCCTCAACCAAATACAAAACACTTACCAAAAAATGGGAAGAACCACTCGTGCCCAATCCAAAACTCTGGAGGAGAACCACATCGCCCCCGGCGAAACCAACGGGGCTGAGGCCTCCAACAGGCTCTTGGTACCCGAGGGTGGTATCATCCTTGAGTTGGAGCAGGCTACTGCTGACCTCCGTCAGCAACTACAGAAGAACGCCCCTGATGCCCGCATTGGCCTTGATAATCGAAGGAGGGATCGGAGTGAGAACCAAGTTCCCCCTCCGGCCCCGGCCATCGATCTTCAGGCTGCCTTTGCGGCCTTTGTTCAAAACATGGCTCTCAATTCCGGAGCCCTCGTCTCCCAGGCTCCCCTTCAGCCCTACGCTGGGGGAAATATTGTTCAATTACCACCACTCCCTCCTTTGTTCAACAACCCTCCCCTGGGGGTTGGCAATGCCGAGGGGGTCATAGCGCAGGATACCGCCTCCCAGGAGGCCCAATCCAAGGATAAACGCCCCTTGATGAAGGAGAAACCCCGGACCTCTGCGCTCGAGAGGCTTGGGGGAACTCCCATACGCCGAGGGGTCCAAGACCGCCTCGGCAAACAGGAGTTCAGCAGGCCTCAGGAGAGTGGAGCCTCCGCTTCGGGGGCCGAGGGCATACCTCCACCCCGGAGCAAGGGCAAAGCCCTCCTCCATGCCGATGACGCCAGGCACCAAATCAATCAGGCGCAATCCTTCCGGGCCAACTCCCAAGGGGTGGCCCCGAAGGATCCTAAGGACGAAATCATCGAAGCCCTCCTCCGTCAACTTGAGGAGAATCGTCAGGCTCCCCCGACGGCTTCCACAGCAAGGCCAGATCCGGAGTACGCTGACCTCCGGGCACAGGTGGAGGAAATGAAGCGTAAGCTCGCCGAAGGCTCAGGCGAGCCCCTCATTCAACTCCGCACTAGGACGCCCTTCACCCCAAGGGTATTGGCGGCCAAAATCCCCCACAAATATCGGGGGCAACCTATCAAGCCGTATGAGGGGAAGACGGATCCCCAAGAACACTATAGCCGTTATCAAAACAGCATGATGATGATGGGGGCCTCGGATGAGTACTTATGCCGTTGGTTCCTTTCCACCTTGGAGGGACCCGCGTATGAGTGGTTCAACCGGTTACCCGAAGGCAGCATTGATTCTTGGCAAGAACTTGCCCACCGCTTCCTTACACAATTTGCTGGGAGGCACCACTCAAAGAAGCACTTCTCCCACCTCCTGAACGTCAGGCAGCAGAAGGAGGAGACCCTTCGGAGTTTCCTAGAACGCTGGAGGCAGGCCTCCCTCGAGGTCGAAGGCGCTGATGACAGAACACTAATGGCCCTCTTCCACACCGTCCTCCGCAACGGCAACTTCTCCCGGAGCCTTATCACTGATCCCCCCCGCGATTATACAAAGGCCCTTCAGCGGGGGGACCGATACGCCGAAGCAGAAGAGATCGAGAAGGACCGCCGCAACACAAATCCTTCCCAGAAAAATGAGGGCGGGAATCGGCCCGGAGGACCTCCTCCTCCTTCCAACCGCGAGGCTCAATATAATGATCGCCCCCGGGGTGGCCAAGCCAGGACCGGGGGCGGTTACAAAAACAATCCGAAGGCATGGGCGCAACCCGTCCTCCTTGAGCACCCACGCACTCCCTTGACGCATCCCGTCAGCGTCATTCTCGATCATGCAGAAGAGCGAGGGCTCGTGGAGCGAGACTCCCGGACACCCCTCGAGATCTATGCCATCGGCCCTGATGAGCCCTATTGTCGCTTTCACCGCCACCATGGGCACAAAACCGACGACTGCCATCAGCTGAAGAACGCGATTGAGAGGCTGATACAGGCGGGCCACTTATCTCAGTTTATCAGGGGCCCTCCTCCCCAGGGCCCCCCTCATCATCAAGGGCCTCCGCCGAAGGCAAACAAATGGGTGAACCCCAACACCATCCCCTTGGGGAACCCACAGGGGAAGAAACGTGAGATCGGTGGCCTCGACGACGAGGGAGAGGGCTCCCATCAACAATACAAGCGCCATATTCATATGATCAACGGCGGCAACACCGGAGGCGATTCAACAAGCCAAAGGAAGAAGTGGGCACAGTCCCTCTACGTTGGGGAGGTCAACCACATGCCCCCTACTAAAAGGCCAAGGGCGGATCCCATCTTCTTCACGGATACAGACCTCCCCTCGGGCTCTCTGCCGCATAGGGATGCCCTCGTCATCCGCACTGAGATCAATGACGCCATCATCCACTGGACTTACGTTGACACAGGGAGTTCTGTCAACGTCATGTACCTTAGTACTTTCCAAGAATTGGGACTCGACAGGGGGTCCCTTCGGCACATCAACACCCCCCTCTCCGGATTTACGGGGGACAGCATAGACGCCGAGGGCGTCATCACACTCATGGTCGAATTCGGCGACGGATCCCATAGAGCCAAGCTCGAAGTGGAATTCGTCGTCGTCAACCTCGACTGCGCACATAACATCATCCTCGGCCGGCCCGCCCTCGAGGACTTGGAGGCCGTCATCTCTATGAGGCATCTCTGCCTCAAGTTCCCCACACCCACCGGCATCGGCTACTCAAGGGGGAATCAGAAGCTCTCCAGGGCCTGCTACCTTCAGCTCACCAAGAAGGTTAGTAAAACTGAACTTCGTGTTGACACAATCACCACCAAAGCCTTAGAGGAAGAAGAAGGCAGGCCGAGGGCTGAGCCTGCCGAGGAGACTGAAGACCTGATACTCGATCCGGCCAAGCCGGAGAGAGTCTTGAAGATCGGAGCCAAGCTCCCCGAAGACCTGAAGGCTGGCATCACCGAAGCTCTCCGCGCCTACTCCATTGTTTTCGCATGGGGGCCGGAGGATATGCCAGGAATTGACCGAAGGGTTATCACCCACCGCCTTACGGTGGACCCTTCGGCCAAGCCAGTACAACAACGAAGAAGACCCCTCTCGGCCGAGAGAAGGGAGTTCGTGAAGAAGGAGGTATCCATGCTCCTCTCCATCAAACACATTAAGGAGGTGAAATACCCTTCTTGGTTGGCAAATGTAGTCCTCGCACAAAAGCCTCCTACCTTCCGTATGTGCGTGGACTACACGGATCTGAATAAGGCATGCCCCATGGACCCCTTCCCGCTGCCGAACATTGACCAATTGGTGGATGAGACCGCCGGATGCGAAATTATGTCATTCCTCGACGCATTCCGCGGATACCATCAGATCTACATGCATGAGGAGGACGCTGAAAAAACTGCCTTCATGACACCCGAAGGCATATTCTGCTATCTTGTGATGGCCTTCGGCCTCAAAAATTCAGGCGCCACCTACACACGCATGGTGGCTAGGGTTTTTCAAGCTGTCCTAGGACGCACCATGGAGGCTTACGTTGACGACATGATCGTCAAAAGCAAGAAGGCAGGCACTCACGCCGATGACCTCCGGGAAATCTTCGCCATCATGCAAAAATTCAACCTCCGGCTAAATCCAAAGAAGTGCACCTTCGGCGTGCAGGGAGGAAAGTTCTTGGGCTACATGGTCAGCCGAAAGGGTATTGAGGCCAACCCCGAGAAGATCCAGGCCATGATCGACATGGAGCCTCCACGCAACGTCAAAGAAGTTCAGCGGTTGACGGGTCGCCTGGCAGCCCTCAACCGCTTCCTCTCGAAGTCAGCCGAGAGGGCTCTCCCCTTCTTCCAAATCATGAGGAAGACGGCGGGTTTTCAATGGACATCTGAATGTCAAGAGGCCTTCGACGAACTCAAGTCGTACCTCTCTTCTCCCCCAGTGCTCTCCAAACCAAAGGTGGGGGAGACTTTATACTTATATCTCGGTGTTAGCCCTGCGGCCATCAGCTCAGTACTAATCCGAGAGGAAGACGGCATCCAACATGCCATCTTCTACGTCAGCAAAACCCTCCGGGAGGCCGAACTCAGGTATTCTCCCGTCGAGAAGACGGTGCTAGCCATCGTTTGGACCGTCAAGAAGCTTGGCCACTACTTTCAAGCTCATCCGGTCCAAGTGCTCACTCATCAACCCCTCGGTGCCCTCATGAGGAGTCCCACTAGCTCCTCTCGGATGGTGAAATGGGCCATCTTCCTCAGCCAATACAACATAGACATCCGTCCGAGGCCTGCCATTAAGGGCCAAGCCCTGGCAGACTTCGTAACGGAATGCACCGCAAGATCAGCTACTGACGAGGAGTCCTCGGCACCCCTCGATGAGTGGTGGACCCTCTATACCGATGGCTCCTCGGCCACCAAAGCATGCGGAGGGGGAGTAGTTCTGATCACACCCGAAGGCTTCCGCGCCTATTACGCTATCCGCTTCTCCTTCAAGGTCTCCAACAACGAGGCCGAGTACGAAGCCCTCCTATGTGGCCTTCGGCTGGCGGCAAATCTGAAGGCCAAGATGATCCACGTCAAATGTGACTCCAAGCTTGTCGTGGGGCAAATTTCCGGGGAGTACGAGGCCAAGGAAGGAAGGATGAAGCAATACAAGGAGGCTGCCAAGGAGTTGCTTAAAGTATTTGAGGCACATTCCCTCACCCAAATACCGAGGGCTCAAAACTCTGAGGCCGACATTCTGTCCAAGCTCTCGGATGAATCCCCCGAGCACCTCTCAAAAATTGCAAGAATCGAGGAACTCAGCCTCTCAAGTATCCACGCGAGCCCCGTCATGAACATTCACCTAAGGCCGGAGGATTGGATCTCCGACATCACCACCTTCATCACCACAGGGCAGCTACCCCAGGACGAGGCCCGCGCCAAGTTAGCTAAGCTGAGGGCTCCCAGCTACACCATCGAAAACGGGAGGCTTTACAAGAGATCTTACAACGGCACCCTCCTTCGGTGCCTTCATCAAGATGAGGCCGAAGTCGCCATGGAGGAAGTGCACAGTGGCACTTGCTCAGCTCACCAGGGACCTTTCTCCATGTCCCGAAGGCTCATAGTTCAAGGCTACTTCTGGCCCACGATGGCTAGAGATTGTGCTGATCTAGCCCGAAGGTGCACCGCTTGCCAACACTTTCAGAAGGCCCCCGGCAGACCAGCTGTCAACTACGCCCCCATCAGCACCGCTATACCCTTCTCTAGATGGGGGATCGACTTGGTAGGCCCTCTGCCGAGGGGTACCTCCAACAATAGGTATATCATTGTGGCCATTGACTACTTCACCAAGTGGGTGGAAGCCGAGCCCCTCGCCAGCATCACTGAAGCCCGGTGCCGCCACTTTGTTCTCAAAAATATTCTCACAAGATTTGGCGTCCCCCAACAAATCATCTCCGACAACGGGACTCAATTCGAGGCAGCCCCCTTCTGTGCCCTCCTTGAGGCTTGGGGCATCAAGCACACATTCTCTTCCGTTGCCTACCCTCAGGGCAACGGGCAAGTGGAGAACGCCAACCGAACCCTACTTGAAGGATTGAAGAAAAAGTTGGAAGCCGAAGGGGGAGGCTGGGTAGAAGAACTCCACAACATCTTATGGGCCTATCGCACAACCCCTCGGCGCGCAACGGGTGAAACACCCTTCTCCCTATGCTATGGCTTCGAGGCTAAGGCTCCAACAGAAGTGACTCTTCCCACCCGAAGGATTGAGCAATATGAGCCCGGGGCAAACGACGCCAACATGGCCCTCGACCTTCATCTCATCTCAGAACGCCGAGAGCAAGCTTTTCTCAGGGCCGAAAACTATAGGAGACAAGTCAAAGGATACATCGACGCCAAGGTCCGCCCCCGGGAATTCCAGGTGGGAGACTACGTCCTCCGACGAAGGGAGGCCAGTCTACCCACCGAGGGAGGAAAGATGGCACCCAAGTTTGAAGGCCCCTACATCATCTCAGCCATCATCAGACCAGGGACATACAAGTTAAAACGTCCTAATGGGACAGAGATTCCTAGACATTGGAATCTGCACCACCTAGTGAAGTTTTACCAATGAGTGGCCAAGCCCTCATCCTCAACAAGTGTAAATGATCAATGGCCCAAGGCCCCGTTTGTTTTTGAAGAATGATCAAAAGGCCAAGCCTTCATCACCTACATATTATACAAGAGGCCCAAGGCCCCCTCATCTCTTCACCATAAAAGGCCCAAGGCCACTCCCTCTTATGAGGGGAACAACAATTTAGGTACCAAGTACCAAGTGTATGGGCCACCCCCATCACTCTTTGAAAACACCAAGTGTTTTCAAAAATTTTTACATATTCTCCCAAAAAAAAAAAAAAAAAAAAAAAAAAAAAAACCGGGGGGTGCAACACCCCTCGGCTCCGGCTGGTACCAAGTGCCCCCGGCTATTTGTGTTCCACACGCAAATAAAACCCTTCCCAGGAACGCTTTCCGCGCCATCCCCTAAGGGGAGGCAGGCAACGGACCATGTCCCGGGCCCAGGATTCGACTTCCACAAACGAAACGCTCCCCGCGCTATCCCCCAAGGGGAAGCAGGCAACAGACCATGTCTCGGGCTGAGGGGACGACTTTCAAAACGAGGCGCTTTCTGTGCTATCTCCCAAGGGGAAGCAGGCAACAGACGATGTCTCGGGCCGAGGAAACGACCCTCAAACCCTTCGGGATATCGGAAGGTCATTCCCGAAGGGGGAGCCAACGGTTTGTTCCGTTGCCTCCCATATAGGCCAAGCCTTTCCTAGAAACCAAGTTTCTAGACGCCTCTCCTACACCATCTAAAAAAAAAAAAAAGGAGAGAGAAAGAAAGATGTGTAGGGGGGAAGGAACTCCCCGGATACTACTCTCCCGGAGGCTCAACACTTCGGATATACATTCCCGAAGGCCCCTACAAAGGAACAAGGAGATCTCGCAACAACAAATCATCTGGCTACATAGCCGAAGGCTTCATTACATGAAGCCTTGGAGTACAAGGATTCCATCGGAGACCCAAGAAGAGCAAAACTTCACCTAGATCAAAATTCGGTTGGATCAAAGTCAACTATGTGACATGCCGAAGGCTACACCAAGTTCTAAGGCAGGCTAAACCTACCTCTACACAAACCGGAGGCTTCATGCCGAAGGCAGAATATCACCCGACTCATTCGACAATGAAAAAATTTCTAAGTCCACATATTAGCACCCGTGGGAGGTCACTCATCGAGCCGAAGGATGCTCACAATACTTACACTCTGGGTTTCACTCATCACTACAACACCTATTGAAAGTTTGTGAAAAAATGACTAAGTCCACAAATGTGGATCCTTCGGGAGGGCAATTCTTCACCTACAGACTCATGGCCGAAGGCCTCCCAAACTACTTGGCAATAGCCAGAAGCTACACTACTAAATGAAGGCTTCCAAGGCTTCCGGGGGCATAGGATGCAATTTCACCTGGTGGAATTCCTAAGTCTAATACATTTTATCCCTCGACATCACTACTACGAACATCCGAAGGGGGTTGATTGTACACTACGATCGGAGGCTCACGACAAAAGTTCTTACATAGAAAATTTTCTAAGTCCACAATCACAAACCCCCCGATGATTCTACTCTACATTCGAAGGGTTCTACACTACAACCGGAGGCTTGCTGCCAGGTTACTTGGAAAAATTTACTAAGTCCACAAACTAGGGGCCTCCGGGAAAGCAGACATTCATCCAAGTAAAGAAAGGCACACATTCATAAAAGGAAAGAACGAGGGCAGAAATAATTTGGAGAAAAATAGGGCATATCATTCATACAAGAAGCCCGAAGGCATGTCATGTTCATAAAAACATTGTTACAAAACAAGTGTTTGTTTACAATACAATTAGCCGAAACCGAAAACCAATTGAGGTAATTTCTAAGCATGGGGTTCTTCGGTTGCATCTCCCCTCGGCTTGGAGACAGCGTCTTCTCCGGCCTCTTCATCATCCTCACCCTCTTTCATGAGCTCGGAATCCTCCAAGTCTGGCCTCTCTACGCCCTCGGGAAGTGGAGCCCTTACATCTGGTTGCAGAGGAGGGAGCCCATATGCCGCTGGATCAAAGTCTTGGGGTTCAATATTGAAGTGCCTGGCCAGCCGTCGGTAAACAAGCTTCTGGGTAAAGAATTCCCCACCGTCATAGTAGTCTTTGCCCTTGCGGGCCAACCATAAAGCCCCGGGGTCCTTTACCCAATCATCAACCGAGGCCTCCACCACCGAAGACAGCCATTGTTTGTGCTCTTCAGCCTTCCACCCCTCAGCAACG